>WNWK01024301.1:0-29943 GCA_009830355.1 Cherax destructor
TGTGTCATACCACCATTTGGTTGACACAATAAAATATGTAATGTACAGAAGAATCCCAGCATATCTCATTTTGACAAGTGTTCTTCAGATATGAATTTACATGATTTCATCTTCTTTTATAAAGGAGCATGAAATAATGCCTAAAATATGCATGATAATGGATCACCATTCTGTATTCACCCTTTTTTAGGGGTCATATAATAATCTTTTATTATTTACACTAAAAATTTCATTAATTTGTATTGTAAATCTATTTTTCTCACTTGTAGTTTTATGCTTGTGTTGAAACTGTGAGAGGCTCAAATTTCTGAATTCATGTGCTTAATTAAAGCATAGGTTTTATATGTAAAACTTTATTTTGCTAATATACTTTATATTTTTTTCATTGAATGGGAGAGAAGCCTCTTGAAATAGTAAGATTAAGTTTGTAAAGGGCCCAGGGTGACTGTGCTGTACATGATAGCTTGGTTAATCAAAAGGCCTGCAGTATCAATCTCCTGTTAACTTCCATAGATTGTGGGTTACTATCATCATATATATATATATATATATATATATATATATAAAAGGAAGTTATTTATTATAGAGCTTAAGGTTGTTACTTTCTTACTAAGAGGAAGGTATCACCTACAAAGCCCAAGGGAGCAACTCCATGAATAAAGTGATGTTACTGACACAGGATCATCTTTCCAGAGAGGAAGTGTAAGTAAGTTGCAATGTGAAACCGAGTAAGAAATGTACATAAAATAAAACTATCATCCATAGGTTCATGGGCAGCAACCTCTTGTATGAGTAACTACCCACCATGTTTGTTAGGGAACTAACTTTCTGAATAAGAGAAAATTACCTGATTTAGGATCCAGGATAACTATGAGGGAGGAAGCTGCCATGGACCTTAAGGTCAATATACCCTGAGAGAAGGGTTACAATAATTACAGTGGCCAAGGGGAAATTACTCAGTGTGAAGGTTCAACAGCCCTATCAGACCCTCAAAGAGTACGTATTTGATAAGGCTGGTTCCTTCTTATGGAAATGAAAAAATAGAAAAATCAATGATAAATAAGTAAAACTAGTAAAGAATATAAAACACTTAAACCTGAAATTAATCCTATATGAAGTAAAGAAATGAAAAATGAAATATATAAATTGGTGATTCAAAGCTAATATGTACACAATACGTAATGGAGAATGGTGCTGTGCCAATGTTCTGAGCATATAGCTATGAATCGTGGTTTGGAATGCA
Source organism: Cherax destructor (assembly GCA_009830355.1). NCBI lineage: Eukaryota > Metazoa > Arthropoda > Malacostraca > Decapoda > Parastacidae > Cherax > Cherax destructor. The sequence goes on from WNWK01024301.1 coordinate 1,244, forward strand.
GAGCCGTTGTTGATGGGGGGGGGGGGGAGGTCACAGGTGGACGTGACTGTTGACACACTGAGAAGACACTGTCCCCAACACAAGTAAAGATTCTGACAGAGGTACTGTGATCCTCTAACCACCACAACACTTGTGAAGCAGGTGAGTTTGCCAGTAAAGAACCACCATAAAACGCTGGAGGAGTTATAACTGAGGGACGGCTGCTAGAATAGGGTGTAGCTGATGGTGTGTTGGCTGCGAGTGGAAGGGGACAATACACACACAACCCGCACATAGAAGAGAGGAGACGAGTGTAGGTAGAAATGTCAGATTCACACTCAGATCTTGTCAAGATCTATTCTGCCCTTCTTATCTCGCTTGTGTCAGATGACCCGAGCCAACAATCAAGACTAAAATAAAGAAATACAAAGTTTCACACCACTCGATAAATCACTCTCATGATAAACATACGGCCTTTAAAAGAAATGGTGAGGATTAAATGATGCCATTACACTATGTAAGTTTAAATCATGACAGGAATAATTTGGAGCATAAAACCCTAAACAAGAGTGAAGCTCTTATTGAAACCAACTTAACCCAAACATATAATAACTTATACAGGAGTGAAACGAATACTTACAGATTTGATAGGAGCTGCAAATCAAGTGACTGACCACTGGTCGGAGAGACACTCGTCACCTCCCACCGGGTACAGAAGGGGGGGTAGCGGGAATGATGCACCCACCCTAACAAAACAAGCATACTGCCCAACAAACTGCCACCACCATTCATTCATACTTCCACCACTTCTATCTAATGAACTTTTCCCTCACACTCAAGTATAGAGCGCTACAGTACAGTACAGTGGACCCCCGAGTTTCGTAAACCCCGGAAATCGTACATTTATGTAAGTATAATATTGTAAGTGCTTGTGGAAAAGTATTTTTGGGGGTCTGAAATAGACTAACCTACGTGACATTTTTCCTTAAGGGAGTAAATTCGTTCGGTAATGGCACTTGAGCAGACTTCAGGAGTGAAGTTTTTACGAAACTCGGGGGTCCACTGTATAATGTATATCCACCAGTAAAAAGAAAAAATGCTTCGAGAGATCTCCTGAGCTCTTTGTTAAGATCAAAAGTCAGCACATAATAATAGTAATTATTATTATTTCTTTAATGTACATGGTTATTATAATTGATATTATAATGAATTGGTTAACAGTTTGCGTGCATAAAATTTGTTGTATGAAGCATTTCAGGCAAATTTGTTACATGCAGCATTTCAGGCAAATTCTCTAACCCAGGGAATTTAGTTTCCAAAAGTTAACCTCAAAAGCAAAAGAAAGCCTTTGATAATATTCAAGTGAGGCAACTGCTGGTAAAATTAAGAATTATTACATTCATAAGGGGAGCACTAAACCCATAGGGGTCATACTGTGTCAGGGAATGGAAGCAACCAGATTCAATTCAAGGAAAGAAAGGGTAATTCCAATACTTTGGATCAACAACCCTTCATTGGCATCAGCTCTTCGTTGGGTAGGATTAAAAGAAAATCTGCAGAAAGTCATCAGTAGGAATTTTAGGAGAAAAATACATTTGTTGACTAATGAAGGAGCAAGAGGGAGTCAAACACAGAATTTAGTGGAACATAGTTCTGTGACAAGTTTACCCAGCACAATCTTCCTGCTTTTGTGAATCAGTTTTGGTTCTCAAACTGATAATTCAGGGTACTACAGTACTCCATAATTTAATGGACCATATTTGTCATACTACAATACTGTATATGAATGAAACAGATATCCCTTTTCGGTGGGTGAGAGGGAAAGGGGGTCATCTCTAAGGTTGTACAGACAGTATTTAGGTACTGTAGTGTAGTCTATACATTTATAATTACATGTCTTTATTTTGTAACAGTGAATTAAACCAAATACCACACAATAATTTTTTCTATTACACCATTAATAAGCCTAGTTACACAGAAACAGAAAATGGTTCTGTATGATGACTATTTTGCACTGCCAAAGATCAGGATTCTTAGAACTCCATAAAAAAACTGAAAAATAACTATAATGAGCCTTTAACTTGCTATGGAAACAGTATAAACACAGCTTTTATACAACATTTACACATTATTATTATTATTATTATAAGTGCTGTATAACCCTTGTGGTTTAGCGCTTCTTTGATTATAATAATAATAAGTGCCTTCATGCCACTCAAACTGAGCTACCAGAGTGACAGGCTTTTTTTCTCAAGGCCCAGTACTTACCCCAATTCTTTTGTCGACTCATTTGACATGTACATGGATACAAATTATAGCACAGTATTACCCTTTACAGGCAATAATAGAATTGGTGTGAAAGTGGCATCTACTAAAGACACTACAAACCTCCAAGCCGGTATAAAAGAAATCTTGCAATGGGGTCATAAAATACAATGTGATGTATAATGAGGATAATATTTCTTTATTTTTAAAGTAAATATGAAAAGAACATTAAAATCTGTAAGATGTCACTTTTTTTTTTAACACACTGGCCATCTCCCACCAAATCAGGGTGACCTGAAAAATAAAGAACACTAACTATCACTCACTCCATCAGTGTCTTGCCAGAGGTGTGCTGATACTACAGTTTAAAACTGCAAATATTGCCATTCCTCTTTCAGAGTGGAGGTACTGTACTTCCCACTTCCAGAACTCGAGTCCAGCTAACCAGTTTTTGTTTCCATGGACACACTTAAGTGCACCACCAACCATTTTTCCCTCATCAGTTCTATGATTCACCTCATCTTTCACTGACCCCATCTGCTAACACGTCCACTCTTAAATATCTGAATACATTCACCTCCTCCATACTCTCTCCCTCCAATCTGATATTCAATCTTTCGTTACCTAAATTTTTGTTATCCTCATCACCTTTCTCTTTCCTACATAAATTCACTTTTAATTTTCTTCTTTTACATACCCTACCAAACTCATCCACCAGCCTCTGCAACTTCTCTTCAGAATCTCCCAAAAAGAACAGACGAAACGATACTCGTCGATGCTTAAGAATCTAATACGAAGGGCCAAAAAACTGTATTACGAAAACAGATTTTATGACATAAAAGGGGATATGAAAAAGATGTGGAAAACCCTCTCTGAAATTCTAGGATCTAGGAAACTGCCTCGAAAAAAAGTGATTAACCTAACTAAACCTAATGAACCTCTCATCCCGCAGACGGATACTGCCAACAGACCAAATGTCTTCTTCTCCACTGTAGGAACAACATTAGCAAGGAAAATCCCAAAATCAAACACACAACCAAAAAATTACCTCACTGGCAACTACCCAACAAACCCTGCTGAAATCTCACTCATCATCAAAACACTAAAAAACAAGGCAGGAGACCTAAATAGCTTACCACCATTTATGAATAAAAGAGCTCATTTGTTGTCACCCATGCTGTATAACCCTTGTGGTTTAGCACTTCTTTTGATTATAATAATAATAATAATAATAATGTCACCCATTATTGCAACACTTTTTAAAAAGTCCATTGAATCTTCAACCTTTCCATCCCTACTCAAGACAGCAAGGGTTACACCAATCCACAAAGGTGGTGATCCTCCTGATTTAAATAACTATAGACCTATGTCAAACCTACCCCTTCTATCTAAAATCTTAAAAAAAATAATACACAAACAAGTTTACTCTTAGCTTGTATCCCACAACATACTTTACCCCTGCCAGTTTAGATTTAGGAAAAGCAAAAGCACTAATGATGCAATTATACATATACTCGAGCTTCTATATACGGCACTGGAAAAAAAGGAAATTCCACTGGGCCTCTTCATGGACCTACGGAAAGCATTCGATACAGTTGACCACGATCTCTTGCACCTAAAACTTGAACATTACGGGGTCAGAGGACACTCACTCGATTACCTAAAATCATATTTTGGCAATATACACCAGTATGTATACACAAATGGTGTTGTCTCCACCACACAACCTGTTCTCAGAGTCCCCAGGGCAGTGTTCTTGGACCATTACTATTTCTCATTTACATCAATGACCTCCCTAATACTACCTCCAAACTACTTAAACCTGTTCTTTTTGCAAATGACACTACCTATATCTTCTCTCACCCAAACCAAACCATACTTAGAAACACTGTAAATGATGAGCTTCTAAAAATATCCACTTGGATGGCAGCCAACAAACGTACTCTCAATATCAACAAAACCTACTTCATACTGTTTGGAAACAGAGCTGCAAATATTCAGCTAAACATATCAATAAATGGTTCCCCTATTTCAAGAGACACTGACAGAAAATTTCTAGGGCTCCACATTGACAGCTGTCTTAGAATTTCCCGAACCATGCCATTCAAAAATTACTCCAAAATGAATTTTCCAAAAAAATACACTCTTCAAAGAACCAGTAAGGTCATTTCCCTCTCTAAGATACGGTACTATGTACCCCAAACGGCACTTCTTGCTCTTTAGCACTCTCTCATCTACCCTTACCTCACCTATGGTATTTGTGCATGGGGTTCAACCACAACAAATCACCTTAAACCTTTAATTATACACTGGACCCCCAGAAATTGAACATTCTTCATTCTAGAATGATGTTCAAGTGCTGTTACCAAACAAATTTATTCCCATAAGGAATGATGTAAATTAGATTAGTCCATTTCAGACCCCCAAAAATACACCTATAAAAGCACTTACAATAATAAACTTACATAATAGGGTGAGTTGGGAGTGTTCGATTTCCAAGGGTCCACTGTACAACAGAAAGCTGCAGTGAGAATGATTACAAACTGCACCAGGCAACACACCCCACTGCTATTTAAGAGCTTGAACCTGCTTAACATACAAAATATCCACTTATATTATTGTGCCTACTACATACACACAACATTATTCTCCAATATAAACCCTCCTCTGAAACTCCTCCTTGAGAACTACAATAGAAAACACTTGCATAACACAAGACACAAAAAACACTTTGATATCCCTCGTGTCCATCTCTCCCTATGCAAAAATGCAATGCACACCAATTCAATGCTCTACTCAGAAATCACCTCATCTCCCAAAACTAACAACACAAACACTACATATTATTGCCACCATCAACTAAAAAATTACCAAATTTTATAAGATTATTTCAAAACTAAAATGGTCTCAATATCATTATGTATAAAGTGCTATATTATAATACTGTAACTTATTATTAAACTACTTGTTAATTTATAACCCTTGTGGTTTAGCGCTTCTTTTGATTATAATAATACTAATACAGTGGTACCCCGGTTTACGATATTTTCATTCAGAATGCTGTTCAAGTGCCATTAAAGAATTTATCTCAGAAATGTTGTAAAATAGACTAGTCCTTAGACCCAAAATTACACTTACAAAAGCATTTAAAAAAATAAACTTACATAAAAGGGTGAGTTTGGGGACCATCGTAAACCGGGGTACCACTGTACTTGTTAATTTAATTACTGCTAAACCACTATACTACCTCTGTTGATATATATATATAAAAAAAAAGTTCAATTCAAACCAACTATGATATAAATGTCTATTATTAAGTAGTCTGTAAAGCATTAAGTTTAGTCTGCCCGAAATGCCTCAACATGATAGTGGCTTTCTTTGTACTTAGCAAATCAATATTGTAATTTCACATTGTAAACTATTCAAGGAAATAAACTCCTTAATCCTTAAAGCACAGTGTCATCAGCAAAGAGCAACTGTGACAACTCCCACTTTTTGTTAGATTCTTTATCTTTTAACCCCACACCTCTTGCCAACACTCAAGCATTCATTTACAACCCCATCTATAAATATAGGTATTGAACAACACATTCTTGTCTAAGGCCTACTTTTACTGGGAAATAATCTCCCTCTCCCACAAACTCTAACCTAAGCCTCACTATCCTTGTAAAAACTCTTCACTGCTTTCATTATTATAATAATCATGGGGGAGCGCTAAACCCGTAGGGGGATGGAAGGTATTCAGGTTCAATTCAGGGAATCGGAGCACAGATCCAATTCCCTAGATCAAGAGCCCTTCACCAGCATCAAGGAACCTCCCTTGAGGAGCTGCTTTCAGTAACCTACCTCCTATCATACATTTGCAACATCTGCCACATTGCCCCCTTATCCACCAGGGCCGACCTTAATTAAGCCGACTGAACCGATTGCTCCCAATTGGGCTCCGCGCCTAAGGAGGCCCTACGCTAGAGTGTAGTCTACTCTCGGTTTTGAATCAGACATTCAAAACACCATGAAAATGCTTGAATTCCTTGCTTGCAACAACAGGTCTACCACATTTCCAAATTTATTTATTGCTCTTTGGATTTTCTTGACAATCCCAGTGACTGTGGCATCTGGAGAAAGGAGTTTTTTCAAGCTGAAACTGATCAAAACTTACTTGAGATCATCAATTCAGCAAGAACGTTTGAACAGTTTGGCGATTATGTCCAGTGAATCTGAAATTAGCAGGAGTTTAAACTTCAACTAAATTCTAAAAGACTTTGCAGAGAAAAAAGCAAGAAAAATAACTTATAATAAAATAACTTCTAATAAAAGGCAATAATAATATGAGTCATTTATAGTTTATGAACGTTAAGTGATTTTTAGAAGTCCAAAAAAGATAATTTGTTTCCAACAGTGCACTTAAATTCTGATTTTTTTTTCTGAACAAAAATAAATTAATATTTTCAATAAATCATTTCACAGTCACTACAGCAAGTGGTATTGTGACTATGTACTTTTCAGAGGTGATATACAAATTTTGTTTGTTACTTGTAGTCTTACTTGTATGCAATTTTATATTAAAATGTAACTTACATCTGTTTGATCTATTAACTCGCATGCATTTTTTAAGCGCACAGTTTGATTGCTTTCCATACATGGGGCCCACCAAAATTATTCCCAATTGGGCCCCGCACCTCGTAAGGCCAGCTCTGCTATCCACCCTGTCATAGGCCTTTTCCAAATCCATAAATGCCACAAGAACCTCTTTACCCTTATCTATATACCATTCAACTATGTGTTTCACTGTAAACACTTGGTCTACACACCCCCTACCTTCCCTAAAGCCTCCTTGTTCATCTGCTATCCTATTCTTTCAGTAATAACTCTACCATACACTTTACCAGGTATACTCAACAGACTTATTCCCCTATAATTTTGGCACTCTCTTTTGTCCCCTTTGCCTTTATACAAAGGAACTATGCATGGTCTCTGCCAATCCCTAGGTATCTTACTATCTTCCATACATTTACTAAATATAAGCACCAACAACTCCAAAACTATATCCCCACCTGGTTTTAATATTTCTATATTTATACCATCAATCCCAGCTACCTTACTCCGTTTCATTCTACCCACTGCCTCACGAACTTCCTCCATACTCACAACTTTCTCTTCCTCACTCCTACAATATGTTATTCCCTACCCAATACACTAAATCACAGCTTCCCTATCGTCAACAACATTTAACAATTCTTCAAAATATTCCCTCCATCTTCCCGATACCTCTAACAAATTCCCACTCTAGACAGCATACTCCACCAATATTCAAAAGTCTCAAACTACTCACCGTAAAGAACATTCATACTTACTCTTGTGCCTACTACATATATAAAACTTTACACTCTAATATAAACCCTCTGCTCAAAACTCTCCTCACCAACTTTAATAGGACCCATGACCACAACACACGACACAGATCACTTTTTGATATACCCCGTGTTCATATCAACCTATGTAAAAATTCTATGCACATAAAGGGCCCCAGAATCTGGAATTCATTACCAGTAAATATTAAGATAATCTTGTCTGAAAATCAATTTAAGACTCAACTCAAAAACCACCTACTCACCCAAACCTAAATGATCATGCTATAAACTACTTTGAAAAATGCTCATTGTTACTTTCCTATACGATAATCTCAATTTTTAATAATATGTTACTATTATGTTACCCCCTACTCATATTATAAGTTAATGTCAAAAATGCTCAATGTTATTTTCCTTAAGATAATCTCAATTCCATATTATCATTCAAGAATCTTAACACCTGTAACAATCTAAGATCTAATATCATTATATAATAATTTAAACAGTAAAATTTCATCATATTGTAATTTTGAAAATAATTTTTAACTAGAATAAACTAATAAATTTCTCTAATATTAAGTACCTAGTTTTTAAGGACTAGAATAAGCTGCCCCTAATGCCATGGCATGTCAGTGGCTCTCCTTGCACTCAATTTACATTGTAACTTCCAATACCCATGTAACCTGCAATGAAATAAAATTTGTTTGTTTGTTTGTTTGTTTGTAATAACTCTCTCCTATTTTTAACTATCGAATCCATTCGTTCCCTAGGCGTCCTCAACTTATTAATCTCACTCCAAAACTTTTTCTTATTTTCAACAAAATTTGTTGATAACATCTAACCCACTCTCATTTGCTCTCTTTTTACATTGCTTCACCACTCTCTTAACCTCTCTTTTTCTCTCCGTATACTCCTCCCTCCTTACATCACTTCTACTTTGTAAAAACCTCTCATATGCTAACTTTTTCTCCCTTACTACTCTCTTTACATCATCATTCCCCAATCGCTCTTCTTCCCTCCCGCACCCACTTTCCTGTAACCACAAACTTCTGCTGAACACTAACACTACATTCTTAAACCTACCCCAGACATCGTCGACCCCATTGCTTATACTCTCACTAGCCTATCTATCCTCCAATAGTTGTTTATATCTTACCCTAACTGCCACCTCCTTTAGTTTATAAACCTTCACCTCTCTCTTACTTGCTGCTTCTATTTTCCTTGTATCCCATCTAACTTTTACTCTCATTGTAGCCCCTCAAGGGAGGTTACTTAATGCTGGTGAGGGGCTCTTGATTTAGGGAATTGGGTTTGTGCTCCAGTTCCCTGAATTAAGCCTGAATACCTTCCATCCCCCCACAGGCCCTGTATAATCCTACAGGTTTAGCGCTCCCCTGTGATTATAATAATATAATAATCTCACTGTAGCTACAACTAAAAAGTGATCCAATATATCTATGGCCCCTCTATAAACATGTACATCCTGGAGTCTACCCAACAGTCTTTTATCTACCAATACATAGTCCAACAAACTACTGTCATTACACCCTACATCATATCTTGTATACGTACTTATTTATCCTCACTCGGTTCAAAAGTTCTTACACACTCGCTTGACATCTCCCAAAATCTCTCTCTCTCTCCCCTACACTCTCTTCTCCAGTTGCATGCACACTTATTATGACCCACTTTTTAATTCACAAAACCCTTGAATTAATTCATTTATATTCCCTCTTCTCCTTCCATAACTGATCCTTCAACATTATTGCTACTCCTTCCTTAGCTATAACTCTCTCAGATACTCCTGACTTAATCCCATTTATCTCTCCCCACTGAAACTCACCTACCCCCTTCAGGTTTGTTTCGCTTAGAGCTAGAACATCCAACTTCTTTTCATCCTGGCTATACTTAGTAACACTCTAAACAGCGAGCTGGAGTTTACCTGGAGAAGGTTTCTGGTGTCAACGCCCCCGCGGCTTGGTCTGAGACCAGGCCTCATGGTGGATCAAGGTCTGATCAACCAGGCTGTTACTGCTGGCCGCATGCAAAATGACGTATGAACCACAGCCCGGTTGGTCAGGTACTGACTTTAGGTGTCTGTCCAGTGCCTTCTTGAAGACAGCCAGGGTCTATTGGTAATCCCCTTATGTATGCTGGGAGGCAGTTGAACAGTCTTGGGCCCCTGACACTTACTGTGTTAGTCTCTTATTGTGCTAGTGGCACCCCTGCTTTTCATTGGGGGATGTTGCATCGTCTGCCGAGACTTTTGCTTTCATTGGGAGTGATTTTCGTGTGCAGGTTTGGTACCAATCCCTCCAGGACCTTCCAAGTGTATATTATCATGCATCTCTCGCCTGCATTCCAGGGAATACAGATCAAGGACCTTCAACCGTTCCCAGTAATTTGGGTGCCTTATCGTACTTGTGTGTGCCGTGAAAGTTCTTTGTACGCTCTCCAGGTCTGCAATGTCTCCAGCCTTGAAGGGGGCCATTAGTGTACAGCAGTATTCCAGCCTAGAGAGAACAAGAGGTTTGAAAAGAATCATGGGCTTGGTGTCCCTAGTTATGAAGGTTCTCATTATCCATCCTATTATTTTCCTAGCAGTAGTAGTAGGTTGGTAGACAGCAACCACCCAGGGAGGTACTACCGTCCTGCCAAGTGAAGGTGAAACAGAAACCTGTAACTGTTTTACATGATGGTAGGATTGCTGGTGTCATTTTTCTGTCTCATAAACACGCTGGATAACAGGTATATCTTGCTACTTCTACTTACACTTAGGTCACACTACACAGGCATGCACATGCATATATATATACATACACATATCTAGGTTTTTCTTCCTTTTTCTTAATAGCTCTTGTTCTTTATATCCTCTATTCTCCATGGGGAAGTGGAAAAGAATCTTTCCTCTGTAAGCCATGCGTGTCATATGAGGCGACTAAAATGCCGGGAGCAATGGGTTAGTAACCCCTTCTCCTGTATACATAACTAAAAAAGAGAAGAAAAACTTTATAAAACTGGGATGCTTGAATGTGCGTGGATGTAGTGCGGATGATAAGAAAGAGATGATTGCTGATGTTATGATTGAAAAGAAGTTGGATGTCCTGGCCCTAAGCGAAACAAAGCTGAAGGGGGTAGGCGAGTTTCAGTGGGCAGAAATAAATGGGATTAAGTCAGGAGTATCTGAGAGAGTTAGAGCTAAGGAAGGGGTAGTAATAATGTTTAAAGATCAGTTATGGAAGGAGAAGAGGGAATATAAATGTATAAATTCAAGGATTATGTAGATCAAAATAAGGGTTGGATGCAAAAAGTGGGTCATAATAAGCATGTATGCACCTGGAGAAGAGAGGAGTGTAGAGGAGAGAGATTTTGGGAGATGTTAAGCAAATGTACAGGAACTTTTGAACCAAGTGAGAGGGTAATTGTGGTAGGGGACCTAAATGCTAAAGTAGGAGAAACATTTAGAGAGGGTGTGGTAGGTAAGTTTGGGGTGCCAGGTGTAAATGATAATGGGAGCCCTTTAATTGAACTTTGTATAGAAAAGGGTTTAGTTATAGGCAATACATATTTTAAGAAAAAGAGGATAAATAAGTATACAAGATATGATGTAGGGCGTAATGACAGTAGTTTGTTGGACTATGTATTGGTAGATAAAAGACTGTTGAGTAGACTTCAGGATGTACATGATTATAGAGGGGACACAGATATATCAGATCACTTTTTAGTTGTAGCTACAGTGAGAGTAAAAGGTAGATGGGATACAAGGAAAATAGAAGCAGCAAGTAGACCACTTTCGCTCTCATTCTCATGCCATTGCAGTGTACACCGATGGTTTTAAGTCTTCTGACGGCGTCGGATTCGCAGCAGTGTTTCCGGACAGTGTCGTGTGAGGGCATCTATTATCCTCGGCTAGCATTTTTACGGCTGAATTGTATGCCATTCTTGTAGCACTTATCCGTATTGCATCTATGCCTGTGTCACCATTTGTAGTCATTTCAGACTCCCTTAGTGCTTTACAGGCTATACGAAAATTTGATACAACTCACCCCCTAGTTCTTTGTATCCAATTTTAGTTACACCGTATCTCTAGCAAGCACAAAGATTTTGTTTTTTGTTGCATCCCTGGTCATGTTGACGTACAGTGTGCGTCAACAGTACATGACCTCCCAGTTTCATATAGAGGTGTTCCATTCACGGACTATTCTGCTGTAATTGCTACCCACCTTCGCACCCGTTGGTCTAATCTGCTCCATAACAAACTTCACTCTATTAAACCGAGTATAGGTTTCTGGCCTTCTTCTTGTCATCAATGTCGAGGTTGGGAGACTACTCTCTCCCGTCTTCGCATCGGCCACACTCGTCTTACTCACGGGTATCTCATGGAGAGGCTCCCTGTCCCTCTCTGTGAGAATTGTCAGGTTCCAGTATCTGTTAGCCACATTCTGTTGGACTGCCCACTCTATCAACGAGCACACAGAATTTACCTCCGTCGTCGTCTTCGCTCTGCTGCCCTTTCTTTACCATCCCTTCTTGCTGATGGACCCTCCTTTAATTCAGACTCTCTCATTGACTTTTTGACAGCAACTGATTTACTACACAAACTCTGATGATGATGCCTCTAGCTCTTCCCTCAGTCCTTTCTACCTCAATCTCTTGCTACCCTCTATCCCTGCTCTATCCACTGCCCAGCTGCACTCCATATCCTAATAATCATCCCTCTCCCTCTTGCTACCCAATATCTTTGCATCCTACCCTGCCCTGCTGCGCTGTATGACCCTTGTGGTTTAGCGCTTCTTTTGATTATAATAATAATGTGCTTGGGGATCTACCACGGCCAATCAGCTCAAACCTTTAACCCTTTAAGGGTTGGTCACATACTTGTATGTCATTGCAGCCAGGGTTGGTCACGTACTTGTACGCGTAAAGTCTAGCGCCTTCAAATCTGGTGGAAGAAAGCTGGCAGGTCTACATATTAAAGAATGGGTCTGCGTGGTCAGTGTGCGCAGTATAAAAAAAATCCTGAAGCACACAGTGCTTTTGGTTTAAAACAGCAACTTTTGAGTGTAGTATTTTCATATGGTATTTATGGTTGTATTCTCGTTTTCTTGGTCTCATTTGATAGAATGGAAGATATGTTACAGAAATAGTGATGATTTTGATTGGTTTTTACATAAGAACATAAGAAAGGAGGAACAATGCAGCAGGCCTGTTGACCCATACTAGGCAGGTCCTTCACATTCCATCCCACTAACAGAATATTTGCAAATATTCAATGCTACCCAAGAAATAAGCTTTGATAATTCTATTTACTCATGTGCAATTCCCACTCAAATCCAACCCCTCTCACTCATGAATTTATCCAACCTAAATTTGAAACTACCCAAGGTCCTTGCTTCAATAACCCTACTAGGCAGACTGTTCCACTCATCAACGACCCTATTTCCAAATTAATACTTTCCTATATCCTTTCTAAATCTAAACTTATCTAATTTGAATCCATTATTGCGGGTTCTCTCTTGGAGAGATATCCTCAAGACCATATTTATATCCCCTTTGTTAATACCCATTTTCCACTTGTATACCTCGATCATGTCTCCCCTCATTCTTCGTCTTACAAGTGAATGTAATTTTAGGGTCTTTAATCTTTCTTCATACGGAAGATTTCTAATGCTATGTATTAATTTAGTCATTCTACGCTGAATGTTTTCTAACGAATTAATATCCATTCTATAATATGGAGACCAGAACTGAGCTGCGTAATCTAGGTGAGGCCTTACTAACGATGTATAAAGCTGTAATATAACCTCTGGACTTCTGTTGCTTACACTTCTTGATATAAATCCCAGTAATCTGTTTGCCTTATTATGTACGCTTAGGCATTACTGCCTTGGTTTAAGGTTGCTGCTTACCATAACCTCCAAGTCCTTTTCGCAATCTGTATGGCTAAGTTCTACGTTATTTAACTTATAAGTGATTGGGTTATGGACACTTCTGAGCTTCAGAACCTTGCATTTATCTACATTGAACTGCATCTGCCACTTTTCTGACCAGGAATTGAGTTTGTCTAAATCCTCCTGAAGTTCCCTGACATCTATGTTCGAATAAATTATCCTACCTATCTTCGTGTCATCGGCGAATTTGCTAACATCACTGGTAATTCCCTCATCAAGGTCATTGATATATATTATAAACAACAACGGGCCTAAGATTGATCCGTGTGGAACACCACTTGTTACAGATCCCGACTCGGATTTAACCCCATTTATGCACACTCTCCGCTTCCTATTGGTGAGCCATGACTCGATCCATGACAGCACTTTTCCCCCAATGCCATGAGCTGCCACTTTCTTTAACAGTCTCTGGTGCGGTACTCTATCAAAAGCCTTACTAAAATCTAAATAGACAATATCGAATTCTTTATCGTGATCAACAGCCTCAAAACCTTTACTAAAGAAGGTTAATAAAGTAGATATGCAGGAACGGCCCCTCGTGAATCCATGCTGAGTATCATTAATCAAATTATTGTTATCTAGATGGCTTCTAATAATATCAGCTATAATTGACTCTAGTAATTTGCCTACAATTGAGGTCAGGCTTATTGGGCGGTAATTTGACAGTAGTGACTTGTCCCCTGCTTTAAAAATAGGAATTACATTAGCCATCTTCCACATATCAGACACTACACCTGTCTGAAGAGATAAATTAAAAATGTTAGATATTGGTTCACAGAGTTCCATTTTGCATTACTTAAGAACCCTTGCAAAAAGCTCATCAGGACCCGGCGATTTATTTTGTTTCATAACCATTTCGCTAGTGACTGTGATATTACATAATTTATCTTGTTCAGGGAAACTATAAAAATTAATTACTGGGATATTATTAGTGTCTTCCTGTGTGAAAACCGAGAGAAAATAATTATTAAAAATAGAGCACATATTCTCTTTGTCAGTAAGATGCCCAGAGTTATTTTTAAGGGGACCTATCTTATCCCTAACTTTTGTTCTATAAACCTGGAAAAAACTTTTTGGGTTAATTTTTGAATCCCTAGCAACTTTAATTTCATAGTCCCGTTTAGCTTTTCTTATACCCTTTTTAACGTCCCTCTTGATGTCAGTATACTGATTTATAAGATGACCCTCACCTCTATTTATGCGCCAATAAATTCCTTTCTTCTGCCCTAAAAGATATTTGAGCCTATTATTCATCCATTTTGGGTCATTTCTACTTGATCTAATTTTTTTATACGGGATAAATGTTCTTTGGGCAGTCTGTATAGTGTTAAGAAAGCTGTCATATTGATAGCTCTCTTCGTTACCCCAGTCCACAGTTGATAAGTGTTCTCTAAGCCCATTATAATCTGCTAAGCGAAAGTCTGGGACTGTTACTGAATTATCCCTACTACCATACATCCATTCAATGCTGAAGGTAATTGACTTGTGGTCGCTTGTGCCAAGTTCCTCTGTAATTTCTAAATTATTAACAAGGGATTCCTTGTTTGCCAGAATCAAGTCAAGTAGGTTATTTCCCCTTGTCAGTTCTGTCACAAACTGCTTCAAAAAACAATCCTGAACTACTTTTAAAAAGTCGTTAGATTCAAAATTCCGTCAAGAAATTCCAATGAATCTGACTAAAGTTAAAGTCCCCTAGAATTACTACGTTATCGTGCCTTGTGGCCTTAACAATTTCCTCCCAAAGTAGTTTCCCTTGTTCCCTATCTAAATTTGGAGGACAATATATCACGCCTAAAATCAATTTTTCACACCCCTCTGAAAATTCTATCCAGACAGACTCTGTATGTATTATTTCAGACTTTATGCGCGTTTTTATGCAACAATTTAAATGATCACGAACATAGAGTGCCACCCTACCCCCCTTCCCGATACTTCTGTCTACTTGGAACAATTCAAAACCCTGGATGTGACATTCAGCAGGCATGTCCCAATTTTTCATATTAAACCACGTCTCAGTTATTGCAAAAACATCAATATTACCCGCACTAGCAACTAATCTCAACTCGTCCATCTTATTTCTAGCACTATGACTATTAGTGTAATATACATATAAAGACCCCCCTTTCTCTTTACCCTTCCTGCTCATTTCTGTTTTTCCACTATACCTATTACAGTCCTTGTCACCTAGTGCCACTGAATTTCCAATATCCACCTTATTCTGCCTATTACTTGTTCTCCTAGAATTCATATTACTACACTGGGAATTCACTGCTTTTCCCCCATAACCCATACCACTAACTTTTCCTAGTTTAAAGCCTTAATAGCTCCCTCCACTGCAGTTGCCAGTGCCCCAACCCCAGACCTAGATAAGTGAACCCCATCCCTGGCATACATGTCATTTCTGCCATAGAAGAGGTCCCAGTTGAGAATGAATGTTACTGCATTTTCCTTACAGTATTTGTCCAGCCAGCAATTGACACCAATTGCCCTGGACAACCATTCATTTCCAACTCCTCTCCTTGGCAAAATACCACATATGACAGGGTTCCCACCCTTCTTCCTAATTATGTCTATTGCTGACCTATACCTGCTAGTCAGGTCCTCACTCCTACGTCTGCCAACATTGTTGCCTCCAGCACTGAGACAGATAATAGGATTGCTCCCATTACCTCTCATGATGTCGTCCAGACGGCTAACAATATCCTCCATCCCAGCCCCAGGAAAGCAAACCTTCTGTCTCCTACTTCTACCTTTCAAGCAGAAGGCTCTATCCATGTACCTAATCTGACTATCACCAACAAGAGCAATGTTCTTACCTTCCTTGGTGTCGTTCGTCATGATGTTCCCAGTAGTCGACTCACATTCATCGGGTAACACAGAGAATCGGTTAGATGTTTCCACAACAGTTTCCTGGATCTTCACTGATTCTACCTCTCCATCCGTCCTCTTGAACCTTAACTTTGTCCCATGCGTTCCAGCCACTGTCCAGGTTCCTTTCTTGGCTTGAGGATTCTCAACAGGAGGATTACTATGAATCCTCGTTTTCCTCAGTCAGTCGCTGTATCTCAAGCTTAGCTACCCTCAGTTCTTCCTTCAGCTGCTGGTAGAGTAGCTCAAGAGAGGACATCTTGTTCAGATTCAGAGAGAGCACACAAGACACGTCTTCACATAGCTAAGTACTGGTCCTTGAAATTGAGCTCAAAGTAGCGAAAATGTTTGAATTTTGCTGATGTTCAAGAGTAAGAAAATCATCATGCCACGCGTCCAATACACGTCAACTGGTGAGTAATATTCTTTCACAAGTGCGCTGATATTATTTATACCGTTTTTACAATGATGCAGTAGTATACATAACAGTAATGTAATGTAAGAGGTGCCTGGAGACGTGACTAATGAACAGATAAAATGTTATTTTAGTCCCAGTAATGTCTGTCTTGTTTATTCTGGACCCAATTTTGAAATTGGCATCTTTAAAAATTTGTGTGAAATCGGCCAAATTACCAATTTCTGACCACTTTACTGGGTAGTTGAAATTGGTAAATGGGCTGTTTCTGGTACTCAATAGAACAAATGGAGTTAAAGCGAAATAGCTATGATTTTAGTCGACTGGAACATAGCAATTATCTGAAAATAGGGCTCAAAGTGGGTGAAATCGCCGATGCGTAAATATTGTCGAGACCACTAACTTTGCGAGACCATATTATTATTATAATCAAATAGAAGCTCTAAACCACAGGGGTTATACAGCGCTGTGCGAGACCATAATTCCGTAGGTTTTCCATCAAATTTCATACTTTTGGTGTCATTATGATCGGAAGAAGATTCTCTATCATTGTATAAGAATTTTTTTTTTTTTTTGAAAATTTTTCGACCCTGAGAACAAGTTTGGGAGAGGGCCTCTCGACCCTCAAAGGGTTAATAACCCAACAAAAAGCGGCAGTGCGGATGATCACAAACTCCAGTGCCAGACAACACACCCCACCTCTCTTCAAAAACATGAACTTACCTTACTTAATATACATAATATACACACTTATTATTGTGCCTACTACTTATATATAGAACATTAAACTCCAATATTAACCCTCTGCTGAAATTTCTAGACAGCTTCAACAGAACGCACAGGCATAACACAAGGCTCAAAACACTTTTTGACATCCCTCGTGTCCGTCTCTCATTTTGCAAAAATGCAATGCACATTAAGGGCTCTAAGATCTGGAACTCTGCCTGAAACAGCAAGAGGTCCCCTGCCCACAAATCAGTTTAGGACAATACTCAAACATCATTTCATCTCTCAATAACAAATACGTATACCCACACCATGCTAAACCCCAACCAAATTCAAAGCAACTCCCCCAAATATTTTATTATCCCTTAACTATTAAGCCATTATTAAAAACTTATAAATGTAGTTTGTATCACTAATTGTACTATCTCATATTAATAATAAGAGTAAATGAACTTAATTACGAACTTAAAAATGTATGATTGTATCTTAAATTGTACTACCTCATATTAATAATAGTGAAATATAGAATATTTGCCTTCTACCACTCTTCACCTGTCTAGACTTAAGTAGTCAATAAGTATTGGGTTAAGTCTGCCCGAAATGCCTCAGCATGATGGCGGCTTTCTTTGCTCTAATTAAATTATAATATGTAAACACACATTGTAACCTTAGCAAAGAAATAAATTTTTATTTTATTTTATTTATTTTTATTCATAACATATTCAAGCACCCCAGTTTTATCAAATTTTTCTCCTCTTTTTTTAGTATTTTCTACAGGAGAAGGGGCTACTAGCCCATTACTCCCGGCATTTTAGTCACCTCATACGATACGCATGGCTTACGGAGGAAAGATTCTTTTCCACTACCCCATGGAGAATAGAGGGAATAAAGAAGAACAAGAACTATTAAGAAAAATAAGAAAACCCTAGATGTGTGTGTATGTACAGTAGGGCCCCATTTATACGGCAGGTTAGGTTCCAGGCTACTGCCGGAAAGCAGAACGCCATTTTTTCCACTTATAAATGCATATAAATGCCAGACAACAAGTTTACACTAATTTAAATGGATGGATAATGAGAACCTTCAAAACTAGGTATGCCAAGCCCATGATGACACACTTCAGGTCGCTTGTTCTATCTAGGCTGGAATATTGCTGCACACTTAGAGCACCTTTCAAGGCACATGAAATTGCTGACCTAGAAAATGTAGAGACAACCTTCATGGCACACATAACTGCGATAAAACACCTCAATTACTGGGAGCGCTTGAAGTTCCTCAACCTGTACTCCCTAGAACACAGGCGGGAGAGATACATGATTATATACACTTGGAAAATTCTAGAGAGATTAGTACCAAATTTGCACATGAAAATCATTTCCTATGAAAGCAAAAGTCTCAGCAGACGATGCAACATCCCCCCAATGAAAAGCAGGGGTGCCACTAGCACAATAAGAGACAACACAGTAAGTGTCAGGGGCCCAAGACTGTTCAACTGCCTACCAGCATACATAAGGGGATTACCAATAGACCCCTGGCTGTCTTCAAGAAGGTGCTGGATGGGCACCTAAAGTCAGTACCTGACCAGCTGGGCTGTGGTTCATATGTCAGTTTGTGTGCGGCCAGCAGTAACAGCCTGGTTGATCAGACCCTGATCCACCATGAGGCCTGGTCTCAGACCGAGCTGCAGGAGTGTTGACTTATGAAACCCTCTCCACTCCAGGTATCATTAAATGCTAGGAAAGGTCATATAACTAGAGCATACAATAAGTTCCTGGAATTAATGAGTCAGGAAATTGTGAACACTGATAATTTAAAATTGTATTTAGATGCATTAGAAAGTAGATATGAGTCATATAAATTGTGTTACAAAAAATATGAAGATCTGATGGTGAATTGTGCAGATGATAATGAAAGGGAATTTTTAATTAATCAATATTATGAACTGGAAGAGATCATTCTGTCCTGTAAAAGTATGGCCTTAAATAAATTAAAAGGTGTAAACAATGCAGTTAGCCAACTTAGTAATGTAAATAAGATGTCTCTGCCCAAACTCCCAGAATTATGTCTAGCTATGTTTAATCCTGGAGAAAGTTGGGAAGAATTCTGGTCTATATTTAAAGCAGCTGTACATAACAGGAATGATCTTGCACGTGTTGCCAAATTATTTTACCTTAAACGACAGGTAAGAGGTGATGCTCATATTTTAATACAAGACTTCCCAAATGTTGATGATAGTTACAAAGAAGCAGTTGACTTGTTGGAGGTCACCTATGGTAGTTCAGAACAAAGTAGGCTGGACTTAGTAACTTTTTTTTTTTTTTTTTTCAACAAGTCGGCCGTCTCCCACCGAGGCAGGGTGACCCAAAAAGAAAGAAAATCCCCAAAAAGAAAATACTTTCATCATCATTCAACACTTTCTCCACACTCATACATAATCACTGTCTTTGCAGAGGAGCTCAGATACGACAGCTGAGAAAAGTCCCTCCCAGCTGTCACTATCTCAGACCCCTCCTTTAAAGTGCAGGCATTGTACTTCCCATTTCCAGGACTCAAGTCCAATTAAATCAATTAACTGGTTTCCCTGAATCCCTTCACAAAATGTTACCCTGCTCACACTCCAACAGATCGTCATGTCCCAAAAACCATTCGTCTCCATTCACTCCTATCTAACACGCTCACACATGCTTGCTGGAAGTCCAAGCCCCTCGCCCACAAAACCTCCTTTACCCCTTCCCTCCAACCTTTTCTAGGACGACCCCTACCCCGCCTTCCTTCCCCTACAGATTTATACACTCTCGAAGTCATTCTGTCTCGTTCCATTCTCTCTACATGTCCGAACCACTTCAACAACCCCTCCTCAGCTCTCTGGATAATAGTTTTGGTAATCCCGCACCTCCTCCTAATTTCCAAACTCCGAATTCTCTGCATTATATTCACACCACACATTGACCTCAGACATGACATCTCCACTGCCTCCAGCCTTCTCATTGCAACATTCATCACCCATGCTTCACACCCATATAAGAGTGTTGGTATAACTATACTCTCATATATTCCCCTCTTTTCTTCCATGGACAAAGTTCTTTGTCTCCACAGACTCCGAAGTGCTTCACTCACCCTTTTCCCCTCATCAATTCTATGATTCACCTCATCCTTCATAGACCCATCTGCTGACATGTCCACTCCCAAATATCTGAATACATTCACTTCCTCCATACTCTCTCCCTCCAATCTGATATCCAATCTTTCGTCACCTAATCTTTTTGTTATCCTCATCACCTTACTCTTTCCTATATTCACTTTCAATTTTCTTCTTTTACACATCCTACCAAATTCATCCACCAACCTCTGCAACTTCTCTTCAGAATCTCCCAAAAGCACAGTGTCATCAGCAAAAAGCAACTGTGACAACTCCCAACTCCCACTGGGTACGACTCCTGTGGAAGCAGAAACATCCTGAATTACCTACAAATTATAGAATGGGCTATGGGAAATTAAAGGCTCAGCTCCATGAATTGAGTAGGACACCAGAATTATTGACTGCATAGTATAATGATATAATTAATGATCAGTTAAAGAATAAATTCATAGAGAAAGTACCTCCTGAGCAGGCAAAAATTTATGGTCATTACTTACCACACCATGGAGTTAAGGACTGTAAAACTACTTGCCTAAGAATTGTTTTTAATTGTAGTGCTAGAAGTACCAAGTTTAAATGATTGTTTAATGACAGGTCTGTCGTTGACGGAAAAATTAGAAGATATATTGTTAAATTTCAGGGTTAAGAATTATGCTTTTATGGCTGACATAAGTAAAGCTTTTCTACAAGTGGGTTTGCAGACGGCAGACTGGGATTGTACCCATTTCTTGTGGCCTGAGAATCCTAGTGACCCACTTGGCCCTCTGAAAACTTTTCACTTTAGGAGTGTATTATTTGGTGCTACATCCAGCCCATTCCTATTTCAAGCGACGATAAATGCACACCTTAAACGTACAGGTAGTTCATTGAGTGATGTAATGAGTAAAAAATTTTATGTGGACAATTTCCTGGGCATATGAAGAGGCTAATAAAATAATGCTGAATGCCAAAATGCCTGCTGAGGGAATGGAATAGCAATTCGTCCAAATTAAAGGACAAAATAAATAAAGATTGCCCTGGAGTTGAAGTACCTAAATGTAGTAATGTATTGAGATTAACCTGGGATACCGAGAGAGATTTGTTATTGTTAAAATCTAATAATTATAATTATTTTTTTTATTTTTTTTTATTAACACATCGGCCGATTCCCACCAAGGCAGGGTGGCCCGAAAAAGAAAAACTTTCATCATCATTCACTCCATCACTGTCTTGCCAGAAGGGTGCTTTACACTACAGTTATAAAACTGCAACATTATCACCCCTCCTTCAGAGTGCTGGCACTGTACTTCCCATCTCCAGAACTCAAGTCCGGCCTGCCGGTTTCCCTGAATCCCTTCATAAATGTTACTTTGCTCACACTCCAACAGCACGTCAAGTATTAAAACCATATGCCTCCATTCACTCCTATCAAATACGCTCACACATGCTTGCTGGAAGTCCAAGCCCTCGCACACAAAACTTCCTTTACCCCTCCCTCCAACCTTTCCTAGGCCAACCCCTACCCGCCTTCCCTCCACTACAGATTTATACACTCTCGAAGTCACTCTGTCTCGTTCCATTCTCTCTACATGTCCAAACCACCTCAACAACCCCTCCTCAGCTCTCTGGACAATCGTTTTGATAATCCGCACCTCCTCCTAATTTCCAAACTCCGAATTCTCTGCATTATATTCACACCACACATTGACCTCAGACATGACATCTCCACTGCCTCCAGCCTTCTCCTCGTTGCAACATTCATCACCCATGCTTCACACCCATATAAGAGCGTTGGTATAACTATACTCTCATACATTCCCTCTTTACTTCCATGGACAAGGTTCTTTGTCTCCACAGACTCCGAAGTGCTCCACTCACCCTTTTCCCCTCATCAATTCTATGATTCACCTCATCCTTCATAGACCCATCCGCCGACATGTCCACTCCCAAATATCTGAATACATTCACCTCCTCCATACTCTCTCCCTCCAATCTGATATCCAATCTTTCGTCACCTATTCTTTTTGTTATCCTCATCACCTTACTCTTTCCTATATTCACTTTCAATTTTCTTCTTTTACACACCCTACCAAATTCATCCACCAACCTCTGCAGCTTCTCTTCAGAATCTCCCAAAGCACAGTGTCATCAGCAAAAAGCAACTGTGACAACTCCCACTTTGTATTTGCTTCTTTATCTTTTAGCCCAACACCTCTTGCCAAGACCCTCGCATTCACTTCTCTTACAACCCCATCTATAAATATATTGAACAACCACGGTGACATCACACATCCTTGTCTAAGGCCCACTTTTACTGGGAAATAGTCCCTTCCCTCCTACACACTCTAACCTGAGCCTCACTATCCTCATAAAAACTCTTCACTGCTTTCAGTAACCTTCCTCCTATTCCATACACCTGCAACATCTGCCACATTGCCCCCTATCTACCCTATCATACGCCTTTTCCAAATCCATAAATGCCACAAAAACATCTTTACCCTTATCCAAATACTGTTCACCTATATGTTTCACTGTAAACACTTGGTCTACACACCCCTACCTTTCCTAAAGCCCCCTTGTTCATCTGCTATCCTGCTTTCTGTTTTACTCTTAATTCTTTCAATAATAACTCTACCATACACTTTACCAGGTACACTCAACAGACTTATTCCCCTATAATTTTTGCACTCTCTTTTGTCCCCTTTGCCTTTATACAAAGGAACAATACACGCTCTCTGCCAATCCCTAGGTACCTTACCCTCTTCCATACATTTATTAAATAATAGCACCAACCACTCCAAAATTATATCCCCACCTGCTTTTAACATTTCTATCTTTATCCCATCAATCCCAGCTGCCTTACCCCCTTTCATTCTACCCACTGCCTCACGAACTTCCCCTACACCCACAACTGGCTCTTCCACACTCCTACAAGATGTTATTCCTCCTTGCCCTACACACGAAATCACAGCTTCCCTGTCTTCATCAACATTTAACAAATCCTCAAAATATTCTCTCCATCTTCCCGATACCTCTAACTCTCCATTTAATAACTCTCCTCTCCTATTTTTAACTGTCAAATCCATTTGTTCTCTAGGCTTCCTCAACTTATTAATCTCATTCCAAAACTTTTTCTTATTTTCAACAAAATTTGCTGATAACATCTCACCCACTCTCTCATCTGCTCTCTTTTACATTGCTTCACCACTCTTTAACCTCTCTTTTCTCTCCATATACTCTTCCCTCCTTGCATCACTTCTACTTTGTAAAAACCTCTCATATGCTAACTTTTTCTCCTTACTACTCTCTTTACATCATCATTCCACCAATCGCTCCTCTTCCCTCCCGCACCCACTCGCCTGTAACCACAAACTTCTGCTGAACATTCTAACACTACATTTTTAAATCTATCCCATACATTTTCGACCCCATTGCCTACACTCTCACTAGCCCATCTATCCTCCAATAGTTGTTTATATCTTACCCTAACTGCCTCCTCTTTTAGTTTATAAACCTTCACCTCTCTTTTACTTACTGATTCTATTTTCCTTGTATCCCATCTACCTTTTACTCCCACTGTAGCTATAACTAAAAAGTGATCTGATATATCTGTAGCCCCTCTATAAACATGTACATCCTGAAGTCTACTCAACAGTCTTTTATCTACCAATACATAGTCCAACAAACTACTGTCATTACGCCCTACATCATATCTTGTATACTTATTTATCCTCTTTTTCTTAAAATATGTATTACCTATAACTAAACCCCTTTCTATACAAAGTTCAATCAAAGGGCTCCCATTATCATTTACACCTGGCACCCCAAACTTACCTACTACACCCTCTCTGCATGTTTCTCCCACTTTAGCATTTAGGTTCCCTACCACAATTACTCTCTCATTTGGTTCAAAAGTTCCTATACATTCGCTTAACATCTCCCAAAATCTCTCTCTCTCCTCTACACTCCTCTCTTCTCCAGGTGCATACACGCTTATTATGACCCACTTTTCGCATCCGACCCTTATTTTAATCCACATAATCCTTGAATTTACACATTTATATTCCTCTTTTCCTTCCATAACTGATCCTTCAACATTATTGCTACCCCTTCCTTAGCTCTAACTCTCTCAGATACTCTGACTTAATCCCATTTATTTCTCCCCACTGAAACTCGCCTACCCCCTTCAGCTTTGTTTCGCTTAGGGCCAGGACATCCAACTTCTTTTCATTTATAACATCGGCAATCATCTCTTTCTTATCATCCGCACTACATCCACGCACATTCAGACAACCCAATTTTATAAAGTTTTTCTTCTTCTCGTTTTAGTAGATTTGTACAGGAGAAGGGGTTACTAGCCCATTGCTCCCGGCATCTTAGTCGCCTCATACGACACGCATGGCTTACGGAGGAAAGATTCTTTTCCACTTCCCCATGGACAATAGAGAAAATAAAAAGAACAAGAGCTATTAAGAAAAAGAAGAAAAACCTAGATGTGTGTATGTATATACGTATATGCATGCCCAATAAATTAACCAAGAGAGTCTTGCTGAAGTTTCCAAATGCTTCGATCCACTAGGCTTAGTGTCACCCCTTACAATAAGTGGGAAATTGTTGATACAAGAAGCATGGAAGCTTAAGTGTGCTTGGGATGAAACCCTACCTAAAGAATTTATTAAAAAGTGGGAAGAATTAATAGGTGATTATGTAAAAATACCAATGTTAGAATAACCACGTAATGTAGGAAGTCAAGGTGGTGATAATATATTACACATTTTTTTGCGATGCTTCAAAATTGGCATATGGAGCAGTTCCTTATATTTAACCATTTGGGGGTCGACAGGCCTTCTCAGGAAAGTGTTCCTGGGGTCGAAATTTTTTGAAAAAAAAAAAAAAAAAAAAAAAAATTCTAATGAAATGATAGAGAATCTTTTTCCGATCATAACGCAACCAAAATTATGAAATTTGATCGAAAACTAACGAAATTATGCTTTCGCGAAATTATCGGTATCTATGACACTGACGCATCGGCGATTTCACCCACTTCGAGCCCTATTTTCGACAAATTCCAATGTTTCAGTCTCCTAAAATTATAGCTATTTCGCTAGAACTCCATTTCTTCTATCGAATGAGTAGATGAAACTGCCTATTTACCAATTTCATCTACCCAAAATAGTTGTCAGAAAATGGCAATTTTCCAATTTCACACAAATTTCAAACGATGCCAATTTCAAAATAGGGTCCAGAGTAAACAAGGCAGACATTCCTGGCACTAAAATAACATGTTCTATGTTCATTAGCCACGTCTCCAGGCCCCTGTTCCATTACTTTTGCTTTCCATTTTGAATTTTTATTCTCACAAAAATAGAAGATTTACTTTTATGTATACAACTGCATCATTGTAAAAATGGTATAAATAATATCAGAGCACTTGTGCATGAATATAAGACTCGCCAGTTGATGTGTATTGGACACATGGTGTGATTTGTTTACTCTTGAACATCGTCAAAAATCGAACATTTTCGCTACTTTGAGCTCAATTTCAAGGTACTTGTCATTGTCATACCAATCAAAATCATCTCTATTTCTGTAATATATCTTCCATTCTATCAAATGAGACCAAGAAAACGAGAATACATCAATAAATACCATACGAAAATAGACTGCAAAGTTGCTGTTTTAAACAAAAAAAATGGTCAGAGTTTTTTTTCTCTCATTATGCAGTGTGTACTGCAGGATTTTTTTTATACTACGCACACTGACCACACAGACCCATTCTTTCATATGTATGCCTACCAGACGTTTTCTGCTTAAATTGAGGCCGCTAGAATTTGGGCGTACTAGTACGGCACCAACCCCTGCTCGTAAAACGTACTAGTAAGGCACCGACCCCGAAAGGGTTAATGTAATAATGCTATTTCTCTTATGACTAAGGCTAAAGTGGCTCCAATTAAAGTGCATACATTAAATTATGTAAGAAATAAATTGCAGGAGATTAGTATTAGCGAAACTGTGATTTAGTCTGATTATGAGGTATCCTTACAATGGATTCGTAATGGTAACAGTAAGATTGTGTATGTACAAAACAGTCACTGAAATTAATCAAATGAAAGAGACATGTAAAAGTTTGGGTCAACATTTATTAACATTTAATCATATAAATGGTGACGAGAATCCAGATGAATTCTTGTTATGAGGCTTGACTTACAACAAATTTGTAAATACTGTATCCTGGTTCCGGGGACTGAGTTGGTTGGTAAAGTTAACTGGCCTGTACAAAAGGCACATATTGCACCTGTTGAAATTACTGTGACCACCGCTCCAATAATTTGTCCCTCATTAGGCATTGACATTAATAGGTATTCTTCCTTACCCAGACTAATGTACCACTGTTAGTATTTAAATTTATAAACAAAATGAATATTTCATATACTTCACCACATTCTCTGAAATACTGAATTCAGAGGGTGCAAGAAGAAACCAATGGAGTACAAAAATAATTTCAATCAATTGAAGGCGTTTATCAACGCACTTCGCCCGGCTGCAGTGTGGAAAATTTCACGTAATTTTCCAAAATTTATGTCTAAATTTCAATAATGTAAATGTGTAAAATGTGTTGCTGATTTAAATTTAATTATCGAGTGAAAAAAGAACCAGCAGCCACAGAGAGTGGCAGACGGAGGGGAAAATGTATTGCTGAAATAGGGGAAGACTGGTCACTATAATCGTTGAAAAAATCAGATGTCATTGGGGCAAAATTTCAGTGGAGCGGCCTCATATGACAATTAAATAATGAAGTAATGCAAGGTGAAAAATTTTCTGTAAGCTGCTGATGAAGTAATGCAAGGTGAAAGATCCTCTGTAAGCTCCTGATGAAGTAATGCAAGGTGAAAGATCCTCTGTAAGCTCCTGATGAAGTAATGCAAGATGAAAGGTCCTCCGTAGGGTCCTGACAAAGTAATGCAAGGTGAAAGACCCTATGCAAGCTCCTGAAGTTCTGCAAGGTGAAGGATCCTTTGTAAGCTCCTGACAAAGTAAGGCAAGGTGAAAGATCCCATGAAAGCTCCTGACAAAGTACAGCAAGTGAAAGATCCTCCGCATGTTGCTGAGGAAGTACTGCAAGGAGAAAGATCCCCTGTAAGCTTCTGACGAAGTAATGCAAGGTGAAAGATTGCATGAAAGCTACTGATAAAGTACTGCAAGGTGAAAGATTCTCTGCATGTTGCTGACAGAAGTTCTGCAATGTGAAAGAACCTCTGTAAGCTCCTGATGAAGTACTGCAAGGTGAAACATTCTTTTTAAGCTCCTGATTAAGTACTGCAAGGCGAAAGATCCCATGAAAGCTCCTGATGAAGAATTGCAAGGTGAAACATCCTCTGTAAGCTTCTGATGAAGTACTGCATGGTGAAAGATCATTTTTAAGCTGATGAAGTACTGCAAGGTGAAAGATCCCATGAAAGCCCTGACGAAGTGTTGCAAGGTGAAAGATTCCATGAAAGCCCTGACGGAGTGTTGCAAGGTGAAAGATCCCATGAAAGCCCTGACGAAGTGTTGCAAGGTGAAAGATACTCTGTAAGCTCCAGATGAAGTACTGCAAGGTGAAAGATCCTTTTTAAGCTCCTGAAGTACTACAACATGAAAGATCCCATTAAAGCTCCTGACAAAGTAGTGCAAGGTGAAATATCCTCTGTAGGATATTTCACCT
Source organism: Cherax destructor (assembly GCA_009830355.1). Taxonomy (NCBI): domain Eukaryota; kingdom Metazoa; phylum Arthropoda; class Malacostraca; order Decapoda; family Parastacidae; genus Cherax; species Cherax destructor. Next base: position 29,622 of record WNWK01024301.1, read on the forward strand.
TGTAGGATGAAATATCCTAAAGAAATATCTGTAGGATGAAGTAATGCAAGGTGAAAGATCTGTAAATTGCTGACAAAGTAATGCAAGGTGAAAGATCCTATGAAAGCTGATGAAGTATTGTAAGGTGAAAGATCCTCTGTAAGCTCCTGATGAAGTACTGCAAGGTGAAAGATCCCATGAAAGTAGCTGAAGTACTGCATAGTGAAAGATCCTTTGTAGGCTCCTGATGAAGTACTGCAAAGTGAAAGATCTCATTTAAAGATTTGGCTAATATCCACATGGATATTTGCAGTAGCTGTTGACACCAGTTGCTGACACAGCT
>WNWK01024302.1:0-29939 GCA_009830355.1 Cherax destructor
TAATGAAAACCAAAAAACCCTTTCCCAAATTAATATACACCAGCTTAAAACAGTTTAAACTCAATTAAAAAATTTTTTGGGAAAGGTTTACCAATATCCCAAAATACACCGGGCATTTTTTGAGACTGCTCACAAGATGTACCCTCAAATTATAGGCGGAAAAGGTTTGAAGCCGATCAAACGAGGCATTCACAAATCACCAAAATTTTTTTTTTAAATTTTTCAATAATATTGGCAAAAGGGGCACATACACAGCTAAACAAAAGTAAAAAACTTATCTCTAAGTAAGATACAAACAGTGTTTAAGGTTTGAAGCCGATTGGAAGGGGGACCCCTAGGTATTACATAGAAAATACTTTGTTTAATAAATCTGGGATAAATATTTACACCCCCCGGGAAATCAAGGACACACTGTTGGTTGAAAATTTTTTGTCGGGCAACAGGACAAGTGTTTCCGACGCGGGTCTTGGTCATATGACTCACAGCGGGAGCTTTTGGTCATGACCGAGGCCTTTGGGCTGGCTTACAGGTCCCCCCTTTTAAAAATTAGGTTATGACCATTTTTTTTTAATTTCGACGAGAGACTGGTTTGCAGCCGATCAGACGAGTCATTCTTCAGTCACCGTGGAATCCAACCATTCCAAGATTAAATTCGCCCTTCAGAAGACGTACGTATATTTCAAGTTATATCAAAAGCAGTACCACATCTTTAAATTTAAAATGAAATTGACACCTAAACTCTCAATAACAATTTAAATTTTGTTCTATGAAAAAAACACTAGAATTGAAAGTTTGAAGCTGAATAGAAGAGGATTTCCCCCAGGTTATTGCACTGAAAACAATGTAAAATAGCTCTATAAATTGCCCAAAGGGCATGTACCCATCTCAGTCCTTCGTTTAGTTATAGTTCGTCACCATTGAAGATTTGAAGACGTTTGGGATGAGGCGTTCTCAAGTTAGGGACAAAAAACTATAATGGAAGAAAAGAAAACAACGTATGTATGTGACCAACCCCTACAATATAAGAGTATCAGAATTTTGGTTTTAAAGCGCCACTAAACTCGAAAAACTGAACCCATAAAACGGCAAATTTTTCCCAATATTTCCCAGGCACACTTCCCTTGAGTTTGCCAAAAAATGGAAAAACAGAAGCCAAAGAGAGAGAGCCCCGTAATCAACCAGCTGAAGGCAAGTCTGGCAAATCCTTCGGGAGTAAACCCCTGTCGCCTCAGCATTTGGTTGGTCGCCTGTGATTAGAAAAATGAACCAAGGTACTGATTTAACGACTGGAACCTAAAAAACGTTAAACCCTCAGCACTTTGGGGTTTGCTGGTTGTAAAATACCCCTTTACATACCACAACTTCCTTTTTAAATTTTCCCTTTTTGTATTGCTCCCTTTACGAATCGTTGTTCTGCAACACGAAAGGTACCCCGAAGAAGTCAACCCTCTTCTCCCCGGGGCCCGGGGTTTGAACCCGAGTCATCTTTCACAACTTTCCGAGAAGTTCGCCAAACCCCGACGCTCTGTATGTTAATGAAATATGGTAATGAAACAATGTTAATGAAAGATGTTGGATTTAATTTGATATGTTCCTTTTCGACCTTTTGTTTACTTTTATCTCTAAGGAAAAAAAAGTAGACTTAATAGTTGATAAGCAGATGAATTACTGTCTTAATGACCCTGGCAATTGAAAGGCTCTATACCGAAGATTTTATGCCCGAACACTTTGGGGATTTGGTTGACTCGCTTTAAATATACTATACACGGCTTTCTGAAGTGTGGCAGCTCAGAGGAATGGTGGTGGGTTTCTGGTTGTGACATTTACGGAGCAATTTTTTACAGCGCTCGGGGAAATATGGTACACGCCTGATGTTATGCTGGGCGGAGGTTCGTGTCACGAGTGTGTCGTTGTGTTGTTATTCAATTTTAAATGATACAAGACCCATAGCCCCGCCAGGAATTAATTCCCGTCGAACTGATTTAGAGTCCACCAACAAAACCTCGTACCGACTGTTATGCCAGGAGTAAGTACAAGTCAATAGCGTATTTTATCACTTACAAAAAGGATATGTCCGGGAAAAGATTTTTTAAAAGATTTATTAGGTATCCCAAGGGGTACCTTCAAGAGGTATCCTGAAAAATTTTTTAACTTGGGAAAACAGATAATAGCAAAAAACCCGGGAAGGGGAAAAAAACACAATGGCAGCAAAGAATTATTTTAATTAAGGCAATGTTTCCTTCAATGTCGGGGTGTATCAAGATTCCTCTCGTATCAAGATACCTCTCGTATCAAGATATCTGATATAGGAGAATTACATTGAAAAGATTTATCGAAAGGATCCTCTGGGTACTAGTGTCTTTATTTCCTTGACAAAATTGTGAGGTCGTTCACTACATTTTTTAATGGTTAATCTTGCAATATACGGATGAATACTATTCCTTTTTGTAATGAACCAACACTGCTATTTCGGTTTGGGAAAATAACCACTACGAAAAAAAGTAATAAAATCCTCTAAGTGGAAAGAGTGTATAGGGGTTGGAGGAAGATAAACATAGACCCCCATACCATACTTTAGAAAGCATCAGATTACAAGAGTACAGTGTTTTTAATGGCCAGAAAAAGTGGGTGAAAAACTCTACAAGAGGCCAGTTTGGGGTTACCTTGGGAAAGCTCAAACCCATCTTATAAATTTTTAACTTCTGGTCAAGGTAGGGGCTTGGTCTGGTTGAACCGGTCTTCAGCAGAGCCTTTTAAAACTTGTTCTGGAGGCTCTCTATCACGCCAAACTTCGTTGACAACTAGAAGACAGCTGTTATACCGGGATGATGGGGAAATAATCAACAGCGATCACTCATTCCCGGGAAAATCCGCAGGGCAAGTTCTCGCAATATTCGTCTGACTCGTAGATACTTGCCTAAATTTAGTGCACTACTATGTAGGTTTGCCATATATTAAATAAAGTTTTCACATACAAACTCTTACGCTAGGCAGTTGCTAGGGTCCTTTTTTAAAATTGACCGAGGAAGGATAACATCTCTTAGTTTGTAGGGGTGAATTCTTACCTTTTTATTCCGAAGAATCCCTTACGGGAGAGAGATAGATAGATAGATAGATAGATAGATAGATAGATAGATAGATAGATAGATAGATAGATAGATAGATAGGAGAAGCCGAGGAAAGGGGGGAAATAAGGCCCACACTTCCAGCCCTGAGATTGAGGCTGGGGAGGCTGCTGCCCCTTTATCTGGGGGCTCAGTCTTGTGGAGATGAGGAGACGTTGTGTTTATTCATGATGGTTTATCCGTATGCATGACGTACGTGGTATAAACCTTGGTAATAGATACCGACAAATTGACAAAAAGACACGTGAGGAAACACTAGGACATATTTTTTAGATAATGCTTCGGTCCTGGGACCTTGATTTTCTAATAAATTGACGTTCGTATATATTGGTGACGTTCGCATGCACGGCTTACGTTAGTATGTATGCCTAATCTTTGCAAGTATGGCTCAAGTTCGTATTTATAAGGCTGAAGTAGGAATATTTGAATGACTTTCATTAGCAAGCCTTGAGTCTACATGCCTGATGTGTGTGTGTATGACTGATTTTCGTACGTCTAGCTGACGTTCATATGTATGACTAACGTTCTTATGTACGGATCATGTTTGTATGAACGGCCGATTTTCGAATGAACGACTGACGTTTTTAATGTACGCCTGATGTTTATACATATGGCTGATGTTTTTATCTGCAGCTGACGTTTATATTTACGGCTGATGCTTGAATATTTTCACGAAGTTTGTATTACTGAAGTTTGTACGGGTACATGACGCATGTATGTAAAACTAGCTATTGCATATAAGTACGTGTGATAATTGAGCACTGAATAAACCACTAAAATTCAGTGATGATAGTGACATTACTTATGTGTCAGTAGTTTTTTTTGACGCTTTAGCATTTTGCACGTAAACGACAAATATTTACCTGATATGTCCAACAGTAGTGACAGGGAATAACTCGCGTTTTTCCCCCGTGGGTCCGGCCCCGGTAGGCAGGATACCACTGGCGATTTTGTACTTTTTTTAATGACTCAAAAACTATAAACAATATTGTTGATTACGGGGACGAAAAAACAGCTACAGAACTTAGCTGACAGCAGCATGGAAACGTTCGTGCTGACGCAGCATGGATCTCCCCTTCAGGAAACGTTACCTGTATTCTTTTTCTGGATTTTCAGCCAATTCCCTTTCTCTCCTTCAAAAGAACAGTCAAGTCTGACTGTCTCCCTCAGAGTGAATCTTTCTTCCATGGAAAAAAGAACACAAAAGCAGAAAGGGCCTTTTTTTACAACTTTCGCCCAAAATGGACTTTTTCAAGTTACAAACAGATCTACCTGGGGAAAATTACATGAGTATATAAGATATTTGGATTGGTTGGATTTAAGACGGACCAGCAATGGGCGAGATGTATGTTGTTACTTGGGTAACGAAAAGTTTCCCGGCAAGGGGTTCAGACATGTTTTAAAAAACCCCCTTGTTCGCATCCTGCCCAGACTCTGTCTAGTTGATGATTTTCTTGGATCACTTCCCAAGACCCCAACAGTCAGTCTTGATAATATCCCAGCAATCAAGGGGCTAAATACAGAAGGGGGAAAAATTATTCTTAACCCAGAACACGGAGATAACTTTTTAACTACTTAGATCAATGGTATAAGAATTACGACCCCCCTTTGGGAAACAAAAAAAACAGTGATGATTTACTTCCCCTATTGACAATGTGCTCCAGATCAAGTGAACAGAAAAGAAGACAAAACTTCATCGTAAATGTCAACAATAATCATTGAAATACTATAATGATCCCCAACTCAAATTTAAACATGCGCAGCAAGGAGGACTGGTGAAGCATACCGTAGTGTAGAACCCCAGACTTGTTTTGAACGTGCCAAGCTGCACTGACAAATGCAAGGAATAGAAAGCAAGAACTTAGGCAATAGGAATGGGAACAATTTGCCCAGTGGTTTAAATAGGTCTCCCCCTTTAAGTTTGTCTTGAAAGGTATAAATAAAAAACCGGGAAAAAAGACAGGTAATGTTGCTTATCCCTTTCCTTTTAAAAAAGTAAATGACCTCATAAATAACTGGTCCAAAACATACAGGCATAAAAACCCCCTAAGAAACCAAAAGAGTGCTTCTGAGGTTGAAACTGTTTAAATTTTTTATAAAGGAAAATATTGATGAGAGTGATTGCCTCTTCCCCCTAGTATGAATAAGATAATGCATTAACTGATGGTCATCCTTCTCCTGGAGAGGAGGGGTATAACCTATGATATTCTCAGAACTCTATGGCATGCCCCTGAAAACCCTTTGTTAGCACTGTATAATCTCAGTTACATCGGGGTATTCTTCCTAATTCCTGGAAATAGTCTCATTTTGCCTATCCATAAGCCATAACAGCCTGATACATTTAGAATCCCCCTTTAAACTAGTTGTCTTTGTAAAACTTTTGAAAGAATGATACTTAACAGACTGTACTACAGAATCAGCCCCAAAAAAGTGTGCAGTTGTATTTCCACCTTTCTCACTGCACACACCTCTACAAAGCCCCACATTTCTTGATCTAATATCTGCTTTTGATATCGGAACAGAACTGTTATACTACATGAACTAGGATATCTGTCAAATAGAGAATCCTCTGTCATCTCCCAAGGCTTTAGAAACGAGTCTAAAGAAATGTCCCTAGGTACACCGCGGGGAGGAGTTCTTAGACCCATGTTCCGATTAATGCTTTCCTAAATGCTCTACCTACCTCCCCTAAACTTATAGATATAAGCTATGATGATGATGTCATGATCCATACAACAGGACAAATTTTATGATGAGTACCATTCTTAACGAAGTTCAAGCAATTTGTCATCGATTAGGCCTCTTATATATTCACCCAAAAACAAAGATTTGCAAGCAAACGACATTCCCCCCCCATCTGTTTACAGGGTAAAAAACATTCCCAAAATTAAATCTTCAGATATCTTAGTGTAGACGTTCCTTCAAAAATTTCCCACCTTACCACAACTAAATAAGAAATGCAAAGATAGGCTAAATTCTCCAAGCTGTTGCTGGCTACAACCCCAACTATGGTGCTAATGTGAGAATAATGAGAATGATGTACATTAGCGTATGTTAGGTCCTTAATTGGTTATGCTGCTCCCATGTTGATATTAGCTAGGAATATTCTCCCCAAACCCGGGGTTAATGCAAAATGAAGTCCACAGAATTATTCTTGGCTGTCACACATATATCAAGGCTTTTAATATAAGGAAGGAGCTTGGTATCTCTAATATCAATGATAGGATTACTGAGATTAACATTGTATTGGTGTTAGAATGTTAAAAAACTAACCCAGACACTGTCACTATGAATCTTGCTAAATGCCTAGAAATAAATACATAGATCTAAAGGGATTGTGAAAACATGGAATTATATTAAGTTTTATAACCTGTACGAACTGTATCACAGTAGACAAAAGCATTTCACCCCCCCATGGTAGATGGGTTCGTTTACTATCCCCCATACCCCAAGCCCCCCCCAAGAACTCATTACTATTAATTCCTTCCTTAAATCACTTGTAAAAGCAAGCTAAAAAAAATTTCTCGCCTGACTGGTAGTAATAATTTATTACAAGTTATATACACTGATAGATCTAAGCAGGAATCTACTAGCAGGGCTGCATCTGCTCTTTTTTGCCCCTCCTAGTTAAGAACAATGGGGAAATTTGTTGAGTTTGGCATAAAATTAACGACTGGACATCGACACTGCAAACTGAATTGTTTGCCTCCAATGGCGCTAAAGCTAACTTATAACACTGAGCTTGACTCTGTCATCATTACTGACTCTATGTTATCATTGAAGGCTCTTGACTCCCTAATGACTAACAGCATGCTCATTGGACAAACCAGGTATAGATACTAAAAAAACCGGAAAAAAAAAATTAATGTATAATTGTTATGGATCGCATCACACATTGGATTACTCCTTCATGATAAAGTTGATATATTGGCCAAAAAATACCCTGAAGGATAATGTAGAATGTAACTTTGGTATATCTGTGTTAGCATTAGAAAAAATATTAGGGGAGAAGTAAACAATGAAACTGAATGTTACAAAAAATACAATTAGGGAAAACCCCCTAACATGAACGTAGATAATTTCGTTTATGGAGCAACTTGTAATGTGAACACACCGACTGATGTAGTGGCCAGGCTTAGACTTGGTTACAAGTACTTCTGGCAGTTTGGGAGATCAAACCAAATGCAAAGTAAAGTGGCCATCTCAATGATCACTATCTTGAACACTATGTGCTGAATTGTCCACTTATTGAGGAATATAGAGATAGACATTATAATAACCAGTGTGACATGTCAAGATATCTTATTAATGAAAATAAGATACCAGATATATTAAGCAAATTTCCTAAATTTGCTTTGAACAATAAGTGAACTATAGATTAAATCTAGATTCTCCTTTAAAAACCCTTCTGGCCTAGTTCCTGGGCCCTTTTTTGTGTATCCATATGCTCTTGCGCTACCGTCCACAGGATGGATATGGGGTGCCACTTCGGTAGCAAAATCTAAATCTTCCCAGCCTGGGCCAGATTACCTCGCAGAAACTAGCACCCAGTGCCTCAGTAATGGTAAGATTTTCTTGTCCACCATACATTACCTCTCCTACCAGAAGTTTTTTTTGCTAGAATTACGTTTAAACTGGGGCCCTTTTTTGTTTTACTTAAATGTGTTAATTTTTTTTTTTAAAAAGTTGTAAAAAAAGACACTGGAAGCAGTGAAATCCTTTATTGCTACGAAGTTTCGCTCACGAGCAGGTTTTATCCGGTATTTGAAAACAAACTTTATGGGTGAAACGTTGTAAACAAAAAAAGGTTTCACTACTAGTAATTTTTTTCACCACTAATAGGTGTTGTTCCTCCACATGTGCTATGTCAAATTTGTTCCATTTGTGATGGGAAAAAAATTTTTAAAATTCCCAAATTCTTTCCCAGTTTTTAATCGTTTAGCGTTTGTATCATGCATAATCAGCAGTTAAAAATTTAAAGGTTAAACTAAAAAATATTACTAAAATTTGCGATGTGTTCCCGTAAAGGTAGACTGCGTGTTACGACAGAGACGAATTTAGGGAAAAACAAGACAAAAGTGAAAGAGAATGGTTAAAGGCAAGCGAGGGTGGAGACGAGGCTCTTACAAGTCCCAAGCCAGGCGAGTAAATTCCTCAGAGTCTGATACGAAAGAATTTGTGTAAAAAAATATTCACGGCAGCCAGAAACGTAACTTTAACCTTTGTCAAGAATTCTTGGTATGTTCAATTTAAAAAAAAAAAAAACTTATTCTTTGTCTCCGGCAAGCTCGTCGCATGGAGCCGGGACCCCTGAGCGTGAGGGTGGGGGAAGAAATTTGACGAAAAATTTTTTTAAGTTTATCTGCAGCGCCTCCGGGAAAAGTGTATCAAAAGCCCATCGTCAAGGAAATATCAGATTCTTTTTTTCCGTTCTGGGAATGTGACACCAAAGCTAATACTCGGGCGAAATGGAAAGGAATGTCGGTGCTTTGGTTCGGCGCCAGTTCATAAAATGGGCCATAGCAAAAAGACTCAGATCTCAGTTTCCCAGGTCACAGATTCAGGTCACAGACTCGGGTCACAGACACGTGTGCAAAGCGGGTAACTTCCTCCCCAAAGTTTTGGCGACAAAGATAATAAAGTGATGCAAATGTGTCTTATTCATCACCTTGTCACAGACGAAACTTATAAGTTGGTTCCCAGGTAAAAAATCCAGGACAAGTCATATATTTAAACTCACAGACACAGGCCCAGGCTCGGGTCACAGATTCAGATCATAGTTCATAGACATGGCTTTATTTACAAAAGTTCAGAAATCATTTTAATCCTGAAAATTTTTACATAGATATCCCTGAGTTATACACATCCCAGGGATGTGACATACACACCCCGGGGACGTAAAACATACACACCCCGGGGATGTGACATCACATCCCAGGGATGTGACAGGGGCACCCCTGATTTTGCTAAACACACACCCGGGCTGTCACATACATCCTTGGCATTTCACAAAATTTTTGGTATTTCATAAACATCCCCGGGCTTTTGACAAAATCTTTGGCATTTCATACGCATTCTTGGTCTTTTATACACATTCTCGGCATTCCATACACATCCCTGGGTTTTCCCTAAAACATCCCTGGGTTTCCATACACGTCCCTGGGCTGTGTCACAGATTTTTCGTCGCCTGTGGAGGACAGACAATAACATTTACCCCTTGGGGCTTACATATAACCAGGAAAGTCTTACGTTTTCATTTTTCAACACTGGAAATAGTTTACTATTGTCAGATAACAAAATAATGTTAAAATGTATTTATTACTTAATTTCTAACAGTTCATTATAACAGATGAACACAATAGTTGAACACAACAGTTAGGGACAACAGGTGAACACAAAAGTTGAACACAACGAATCATGCTGAGCTAAATTCTTCCTGATTTAGGAATGGGATTCAAAAGGGGAAACATTTTTTTTTTTTTGCGAATGCCGTAGGCCTACTCACAGAGTTAGGCCTACACCCCCCGGAAACAAAACTTTTTAAAGAAAATGCCTTAAGATTTTATTCATTATGGGGCATTCTTAGTTTCTTCTCGCTTTCCTTTTGATACCTAAAGCTAATCGATTTTTTCTTAGATAAATAACTATTTTTTTCTTACATAATAGATATCCATCGTCTTTCCCAATTTCTAATTTAACTTCGGAAAATTTGCTGATTTAACATGCCCAATTTTTCTTTAGTCATTTTTATTTATTAAAAGATAACCAAAAAAATGTTTCCGGGGGCCAATGGTTCTCGTGACCGGGGCCCAGACCAGGCCTCCCGTGGTGGATGGAAGCCTGATCAACCAGGTTGTTACTGTTGACCGCACGCACGTAGGTACGAACTACAGCCCGGTTCGTCAGGAATTGGCTGAAAGCACTTGTCCAGTTCCCCCTTGGGACAGCCAGAGGTTAGTTGGTAATTCCCCCTTTTGCACGGTGGGTGGGCGTTGAAGAGTCGGGGACCCTTGACACTCATCGAGTTCTCCTTTAGTATACTCGAGCCCTGTTATTTATTATATGTATTTTTCACCATTTGCCAAGTCTCTTATTATCCGATATCTTTGTTTTCATTGGGGGATCTCCCGGGAATTTATTGCTGTTAGTGGTCGGACAATCGAGCCTCCGCCATTCCTTGCGTGAACAGGGCCCCACGGGTTTAACGCTTATTTGATTTTCAGCTGCTAAGATATGCCCTTATCGACTGTACGGCAGAGTGAGACCAGCCTCACAACATAGTACAGCACGATAGATAAAACAAAGATCACAAGAAGGCAGCTTCACTAGGGGTGCAGCAGCTGGAAGGTCAGCTTCACTAGGTGGTGCAGCAGCTGGAAGGTCAGCTTCACTAGGTGGTGCAGCCCGCTGGAAGGTCAGCTTCACTAGGGGTGCAGCAGCTGGAAGGTCAGCTTCACTAGGTGGTGCAGCAGCTGGAAGGTCAGCTTCACTAGGTGGTGCAGCAGCTGGAAGGTCAGCTTCACTAGGTGGTGCAGCAGCTGGAAGGTCAGCTTCACTAGGTGGTGTAGCAGCTGGAAGGTCAGCTTCACTAAGTGGTGCAGCAGCTGGAAGGTCAGCTTCACTAGGTAGTGCAGCAGCTGGAAGGTCAGCTTCACTAGGGCTGGTGCAGCAGCTGGAAGGTCAGCTTCACTAGGGGTGCAGCAGCTGGAAGGTCAGCTTTACTAGGTGGTGCAGCAGCTGGAAGGTCAGCTTCACTAGGTAGTGCTGCAGCTGGAAGGTCAGCTTCACTAATGGTGCAGCAGCTGGAAGGTCAGCTTCACTAGGTAGTGCAGCAGCTGGAAGGTCAGCTTCACTAGGTGGTGCAGCAGCTGGAAGGTCAGCTTCACTAGGTGCAGCAGCTGGAAGGTCAGCTTTACTAGGGTGCAGCAGCTGGAAGGTCAGCTTCACTAGGTAGTGCTGCAGCTGGAAGGTCAGCTTCACTAGGTGGTGCAGCAGCTGGAAGGTCAGCTTCACTAGGTGGTGCAGCAGCTGGAAGGTCAGCTTCACTAGGTGGTGCAGCAGCTGGAAGGTCAGCTTCACTAGGTGGCAGCAGCTGGAAGGTCAGCTTCACTAGATGGTGCAGCAGCTGGAAGGTCAGCTTCACTAGTGGTGCAGCAGCTGGAAGGTCAGCTTCACTAGGTGGTGCAGCAGCTGGAAGGTCACCTTCAATAGGTGGTGCAGCAGCTGGATGGTCAGCTTCACTAGGTAGTGCTGCAGCTGGAAGGTCAGCTTCACTAGGTGGTGCAGCAGCTGGAAGGTCAGCTTCACTAGGTGGTGCAGCAGCTGGAAGGTCAGCTTCCCTAGGTAGTGCAGCAGCTGGAAGGTCAGCTTCACTAGGTGCGCAGCAGCTGGAAGGTCAGCTTCCTTAGGTGGTGCAGCAGCTGGAAGGTCAGCTTCACTAGGGGTGCAGCAGCTAGAAGGTCAGCTTCACTAGGTAGTGCTGCAGCTGGTAGGTCAGCTTCACTAGGTGGCAGCAGCTGGAAGGTCAGCTTCACTAGGGGTGCAGCAGCTGGAAGGTCAGCTTCACTAGGGGTGCAGCAGCTGGAAGGTCAGCTTCACTAGGTGGTGCAGCAGTTGGAAGGTCAGCTTCACTAGGTGGTGCAGCAGCTGGAAGGTCAGCTTCACTAGGTGGTGCAGCAGCTGGAAGGTCAGCTTCACTAGGTAGTGCAGCAGCTGAAACACCTTCAGTGCTTGGCGAGGATGAGGTCAAGACAGAGGAACATTGTTCTTGTAACAATCTTTACCTTTCCATCGCCTCTGCCTGAGAGTTTGTGTAACCTAATTTAGAGTAGAGAAAGATAAAGGGTCTAAAGCCATAAAATATACCCACATGTTATACCTAATAATAATCAATAAAGATAATAATAATAATAATAATAATAATAATAATAATAATAATAATAATAATAATAATAATAATAATAATAATAATAATAATAATAATAATAATAATAATAATGAAATATTGAGGAATGCACGGTTGCTATTTTAAAAACACTAAAATTCTATTTTTTTGAAGCTGGACCCCCGGAAAGGAAGGTAAGGTGATCCGTGAAGGAGCATGGGTGGCATTCCCTACCCACGACAGCCTCGCTGTGGTAAAACTCAACAAGATCCTCTAAGTCGAGGATCCTGGGAATCAGGGCCGGCGAGAGGCTCTGCAACGTAAACTCTGAGACCAGATTACCTACGTAAGAAGGCTTCTTCAAAGAGCCTAGTTAAATCCCACTCTCAGGGCTCTACCCCCATCCCCCGATTCTTCGTCTTCCTCTATCTCTGTGTAGGGAACCACGCAGCTGACAGTGTCGAGGTAATCTGAACGTGGGCTGACACACCACTCAAACTCCCTGGGAAGCTGCTGATGGGGGTGATCACACTTCGTCAGCTCAACCAGCCTTTGCAGATCGCCTCTCCATTGTTTGTTTTATTTACATTTATGGTTTGTATATTAAAAAAAAAAGTCAGTTGAGCAGCAGGAGTGTTGGTAACGTTTTGCGTTTATTAAACTGTTATGACTGGCAGATATTTCGTGGTTTTGTTGATGACCCGCAGAGTTTTAAATTCTGGCCCATGTATCTGAACATTCACATGTATTTTATTTACTGTATCCTGGTAATGTTGGTGTGTCGCCTATATTCCATCTTTCCCACCATCTTTCTTCATTCTGTCTTTCACTTTGTACTGTCCTTTTCTTTTGTTTTTCTTTTAATCTTCCCAGCTTCCGTGTCACCTGCCTCCTTTTCTCTGTTCGCCCTGCTCTCTCTCTCTCCTCTCTCTCTCTCTCTCTCTCTCTGTCCTTTGAATGTTCGTGGTCCTTCATATTACTTGTATATCCATAATAATCTCCCTTCACTTTTTCTCGTCTCTCCTCGTCATTTTACACCAGCTATCCTCCTCTCACTCTGCCTCTACTCACTCTTCCTTGTCTCGCTCTGCCTCCAAACATACAGCCTCTCCCTCACTCTGTCTTCCCTTGCTTTATCTCCCCTCGCCTGTCTCCCCTTGTCCGTCTTCCCTCACCCGTCTCCCCTCACCCGTCTTAAAGCTGTTGTCACTACTGCGGGTTTTATTAGGTTGTAACGAGATGGTCGGGTGGTAGCTGTTGTCGTTGTTGTTTCTTGTGTCGTGGTGGTCTGTGCCATCATGTTGTCCTCCCCTACGTCTGTCTGTCCCACTTATGTGGAAAAAGACGAGCGCGACTTCAACACCAAAATTTAAAACACCCCATTCAAAAGGCTCTTTCAAACTGGGGGCCACTACGGTGCTGCCATATAGGGCCTATCAAGGTCGGGCTGGTCAGCCATGTTTTTTCCCCTCACTCTGGCGGCCTACCACGGGGGGTTTGGTTTCCCCCTTGCTGGCCCCCGGGGCCCCCCAAGCCGGGGCCTTTCCGTGTATACCTACACCTTCCCATTAATAAACTGAGCCCTAGTCATCGGCCGTATCTCTACACCTACGCTACCATTCTGCACTAGACGTAAGAAGCCAAGAAAATAGAGTTAACAGTGGTGACGGCAGTGGTTCACGGCAGAGTGTATTTAGGGGACCCACTGCTAAATTAAAAGATAAACCGGCCCTTTTGGGGATTTTTCCCCCCCCAAACCCCGGGGGAAAACCCCTTTTGCCAAAAATGGGCACCCCAATCTCCAGCCGGGCAGTCACGTGTTTCACCTTCTGCAGTTCCCCAGTGTTCTCCTGCACTCTTCTCCTGCATCCTCCAGCGTTTCTACGCCTTTCCCTAAAACTACAAGAGACGCGGCTCGCCGTCTGTGTGTTGTTCTCGGTGTTAAAGGACGCCCCCCTAGCTTAAACCCGGGGAAACCTTGCCCACCCCAAGCCAGGCCCCGTCGTTTCTTAGTGGTCAATCAAATTACTGTGTCGTGTAGCTCCCCAGTGGACCCCGGCTGAACCGTACACCAACTGGGATACCGGAGTCCCTGGTACCCCGGCCCTCTCAAGTTGATCCACGATGTCCCACCGCAACGAAACCCCGGGAAGGACCGCAGCATCAAACAGGCGAATGAAATATTTCTGGCCTAAGATGGCAGGGGAAATTGCCAAGTATGTACCCAATTGTGTCGTTTGCTTACAACACAAGGGTCTGTCAGGGGGTTCCAATCCCATTCTAAAGGTAACCCCATTAAAAAGGAAACCCTTGGGAGAGAACTTCTGTGGGGACCTCGACAATTTTCCCGCCCTTTGGGAAAAAAGGTAAAAGCACCTGCTTGTAAATGGTAGATAACTTGCCCGGGGTACTGGGGAAAGTTAGACCCATCCCTGAAAAAACGAAAAAAGGGCCCGAGACAGTCGCAAATGCTTTCCGTGAGCGTACTTTTCCTCGGGGTCATACCTGCCCACGTGTTTTTGCCCAGACAATGGGTCGGAGTTCATAAATCCCACGATAAAGGGGCCTTTTTTTCCATTTTTTGGGCCATTCACCAAGAAAGTAACCCTCGCCACCCCGCGGTAATGGTTTTCGGGAACGTACAAAAAAAAGTCCTGGAGGTGCTCAGAGAACCGAACCCGAGTTGTACTACATGGGATGCCCATTCCAGATGTTCGGGCTAAACTTTTCCCCCTCAACAGCTCGATTGGCGAGACACTCCATTTCCCCGACGGCTTTGATGCTTTACCGTACGAAATCCTGTTTGCTCCCCTTTTTCCCCAACCTATAAACCCGATAAACTTGTATATTTAAAGATGCGGACCACACAGCTTGTCTTCCAGCGAGTACGTGGGGAAACCCAAAAAAGCCACAGATAGTTCACGTCTGATCAAACCCCCACGCTAAGGAAAGTGGGTGGAACCAGGTTGCAAAGTTATGTTGCTAAACCCCGCCCAAGCCCTGGTAGGGCATAAACTTGCCCAAGTTTGTCGGCCCTTTACCGTGCCCTACGACAGCTCCGCGGCAATAATTTCCCGAGGTGAGGGAGATAGCTACGGGAACTATCAGAGAAGCTCCCCTTTGGGAAAAACATGAAGTATATTGATCATGTGCCCCTAAGGGAGAGCTGGAATCGCGGGCATTAAAAAACAATCAGACCAAACTAGTGACAACCTCTCTAGTTTCTTCACCCGCACCCACGACAGATGACAGTCCCTTTTGGGGTCCATCCATGGCCTGGGGCCCCGGACAGCAGGGACATTTCGACATTGAAAACCACCGACTTGTCCGATCCTACGTTTGCCACGCTAAATTTTTTGTTTCCCAAAAAAGGGGATTAATTCCCCTACATTGTATGGGTTTGTAAAAACTGAGTCAGGGGGGACAACACCATGTAAATATGTAAAATTTATTCTAGCAGGGAAACCCTAATTTTAAAAATTATGGAAATAATGTTATTGTGAGTATTTTGCACCCAGTGTGTCTTGTAAAGCCTGTATAAAAAAGGGAAGGGCAGTATTGCCCTTTAAGGAAATGTCACACCTTAGGAAATGCTACTGTCAGTCAATGCAGATGTGAGGATGGTACAGCACTCAAAGGGTGTGCAGTCAAGGGGAAACCCGGGCCCCGTGGACAACCTGTATATAGAAAAATTTAGTCCCTGCGCCAATATCGGCTTGGTCTGTCCTCCGTCCAGCTGGAAAGTGCAGGCCATTTTCTCTTCCCCCACTCTTGAAGTGGGAGAGTTTTTCCCCTTTCCCCGGGATTGTTCTGTTTTTATATGTAAATGCCCGGTGACCGGGAAACCAGTTTCCCCCGGGTAACCTTTTTTTGTTTTTTTACACCTTCGTGCCCCCCCCGTATTGTCGTGTCGGGCGACACGCGGGAGGTGGCCGGGGATGGGAAAAAGCCTATTCAGAGGCTCTTTTTTAAACCCGCGCGGGACTACGGTGCCCCATCTTGGCCTTTCAAGGTCGGGGTGGTCAGCCATTTTTTCTTCCCCCTCTGGCTGCCCCCCCACTGGAGACTGGTTCTCCCTTTCTGGCTCCCGGGCCCCCTCACGCCCCCTCCCCTGTATCCTACACCTTCCCCTTAATAAACTGAGTCTAGTCATCGGCCGTATCTCCACCCACGCTACCATTCTGCACTAGACGTAAGAAGCCAAAAAAATAGAGTTAAAAAACACACACACACACCAGAAAACAGAAAAGATAGAGGGATATGATAACAAAATTTTAAAAAACTTTAGAGGAATAGACAAGGTGGACAGAGACAGAATGTTCCAGAGGTGGGCCAGCAACAAAACTGTCAACAGTTGGGGAAATTAAAACTCAGACTCAGGGGGGCTTTAAAAAAAGATTGGAAACCCAAAAATATGAGTGGGAGGGGGTGGGTTTGGGTTGGTGTCGTGAGTGGGAAATTTTAGGTAGTGGTGGTTTTGATAAGGACCTGCCTTTAAAGGGCCCGTAGGCCCCGCAGTGTTCCTCCAATTTCTTATGTTCTTTTTGTTCTTATGGGAAACCCCAGGGATGTTAGGAAATATTTTTTCAGTCATAGAGTTGCCGGGAAATGGAATAGTCTGGGGAAATGATGTGGGGGGGAGGATCCAAAACATAGCCCAAAGGGGAGGGGACGATAAAAACCATGGAGGGGTAGGGGTGACCGAGTAAGGTCAGTGAAGAGGCGGGGGCCGGGGGTGACCCGACCCGCAACCCAAAAGTGAGTACAACTATGCGAGTACACAGTTACCCCTTAAAAAAAGAAAAAAAAATTTCCTATTTAAATTTTTCAGTGTGACAATGTGGTAAGCAACAGGGGGGCCCCCCCCCCCCCCCTCTCTCTCTCTCCTCCCCAGTGTACATTGACAGGTTATCTCTTTTATAGATACACTGAGAGACTACTGTATTCCCAATTTTGGAGGTCAGTGGGACCTTTTTTCACTGTGGCACCAGTGATATACCTAGGACCAAAATTTTGTATTGGTTTTGTACCCAACACATTTTTTTCATGTAATATCTTGGTTTTTTTTCTGGGGAAAAAAAATATTTATTTGTTTATTTCCTCCTGGTTTCTCATCTGTCATTTTTTTTTAAATAGACCTTTTGAAAAAAAAGTCCTCAAAGGGGATATACACTATGAGTGTGCTTTTTCAGTGTATATTCACCCAAAAATGTCTTTCAATTATTTTAAAAACTTGTAAAGCTTTGTTTTTAGAGACGTGTGTATTTCTTAGTGTATATACACCGAGAAATGTGTATTTCAGCGTTTTACCAGAAAAAAGTGTGGGGCTCCGCTTATATATACAGGTGGTTTGTTACCATTTTTTTCCCCAAGGGACATGTCGATTAGACACTTTGGCCTGTTTTGTGTGTTTGTGTGTGTGTAAAGAAACGTGTGTGTGTGGTTTGTATGTGTGTGTTTATGTGTGTGTGTGTGTCAGTATGTATTTACCGAGATGCAACTCTTTTTTCTATACACCCAAGATGAGTGCATCTCACACTGTACACATCTTCAATGTTTTCCTTCCATCACTGTTTTTACATCAAAAAGGTGAAAATTTTTAGCTCCCCCCTTTCTTCTCTATTTACAATTGTGCCTTCTTGCTGTCCCTCCCGCTTCTATTCTTCTATTCTTCCATGTTTTTTTTTTTTTTTTTTTTTTTTTTTTTTTAATCCATATACGTGGTTATGTTTTCCCTTTTTTATCTATCAACCAACGGACATCATTCTCTTCCCCCCTTTTCGTCGTAAGTCATCATTTTCCACCTGTGGTAGCCATTCTTTAGCGATTCTTCGAGCCTTTCTAACCCATTCACGCATTCTGCTGGTCCAAAACCGGGCCCCGGGCGTTGACCCCCCAAAAACCCCCTCCAGGTATCTCCCGGTATAAAAAGGGCTTAGAGGGTGTTTTTCGTATTCCAGTTTCGGCCCAACTATTTTTAAAAATTTATTTTTCGATCCCTTTTCAATCCATATATTTTAAGTTACCAATCTTTATTAAACTCCTGGATCACTCCGTTTGATACTTTAAATACTATTTTGTTTTTATTCCTCATTTGGGATGGAAATTTCCCTTTCCCCTTTTTATTGAAAGGCATTTAAACTGCAGGAAAATTCATCATACATCCCATCCCAAACCCCTTTATTTTGGGGCTCGCCTAGTTTTGGTTGCGGGGTCGAATCATGGCTCCCGGCCCAACCTCTTCACTGGTGCTAGGGGCACCCCTTCATGCTCCATGAGCTTTATCCCCCTCTTCTTAAAACTATGTATGGATCCTGCCTCCACTTCCCCTCACTTCCCAGACTATTCCACTTCCTGACAACTCTGTGACTGAAGAAATACTTCCCCAACATCCCTGTGATTCATCTGAGTCTTCAACTTCCAACTGTGACCCCTTGTTGCTGTGTCCCCTCTCCAGAACATCCTGTCTCCCGTTTACCTTGTCGATTCCCTCAGTATTTTATATGTCGTTATCATATCCCCCCTATCTCTCCCGTCCTCCAATGTCGTCAGGGCGATTTCCCTTTAAACCCTTTTCCCCTCTTTTTTCCCAAAAATTTGCCTCTCTGGTTTCCTTCTTTCTTGGCTACGGGGGGCTCCAAACTGGTGCTACATACTCCCATATGGCTTAACGTACACGGTGTGCAGTGTCCTGAATGATTTCTTATTAAGATGTCGGAATGCTGTTCTTAGGTTTGCTAGGCACCCTCATGCTGCACCAGTTATTTTGTTGATGGGGCGCCTCAGGAGATGTGCTCGGTAGTATATCACCCAAGACCCTTTTTTTTTGAATGATGTTTGTAGTCTCTGGCCCCCTAGCTGTACTCCGTCTGCGGTTTTCTTCGCCCTTCACCAAACTTCATGACTTTACACTTGGTGTGGTTGAACTCCGGAGCCAGTTTCTGGACCAGGCCTGCAGCCTGTCCAGATCCTTTGTAGTTCTGTCTAGTCCTCGTCCGATTGAATTCTTCTTATCAACAGTATCAGACACCTGAATCTATTCCTTCCGTCATGTCGTTCACAAATACCAGGAACAGCACCGGTCTAGGACTGACCCTGTGGAACCCGCTCGTCACAGGCGCCCATTCTGACACCTTTCCACGTACCACGACTCGCTGTTGTCTTCCTGACGGTATTCCCTGATTCATTGCAGTGCCTTCCCTGTTATCCCTGCCTGGTCCTCCAGCTTTTGCACTAATCTCTTGTGTGGGACTGTCAAATGCCTTCTTACAGTCCAAAAAAATGCAATCTACCCACCCCTCTCTCTCTTGTCTTACTCCCCCCTGTCATAGAACTCCAGTAGGTTTGTGACACAGTATAAACATAACCCCCAAAAAAAAAAACATAACCCGGAAACATAACCAGGAAACATAAAAGGAAACAAAAAAGGAAAAAACAGGGAAAAATAAAAAACATGGGGAAAATTTCGGATACCCAGGATCATTCCAGGATTTAAAAACCCGGAGACAAACCCCGGAGACAAAACCCGGAGACATAACCAGGAAAAAACCGGAAAAAACGGAGAAAACCAGGAACAAAACCCGGGGACATAACCAGGAGACAAAACCCAGGAAACATAATAGGAAACATAACCAGGAAACATAACCAGGAGACATAACCAGGAAACATAACCAGGAGACATAACCAGGAAACATAACCAGGAGACATAACCAGGAAACATAACCAGGATACATAACCAGGAGACATAACCAGGAAACATAACCAGGAAACATAACCAGGAAACATAACCAGGAAACATAACCAGGAGACATAACCAGGAGACATAACCAGGAAACATAACCAGGAAATATAACTAGGAAACATAACCAGGAAACATAACCAGGAAACATAACCAGGAAACATAACCAGGAGACATAACCAGGAGACATAACCAGGAGACATAACCAGGAAACATAACCAGGAAACATAACCAGGAAACATAACCAGGAAACATAACCAGGAAACATAACCAGGAGACATAACCAGGAGACATAACCAGGAGACATAACCAGGAGACATAACCAGGAGACATAACCAGGAAACATAACCAGGAGACATAACCAGGAAACATAACCAGGAAACATAACCAGGAAACATAACTAGGAAACATAACCAGGAAACATAACCAGGATACATAACCAGGAAACATAACCAGGAAACATAACCAGGAGACATAACCAGGAAACATAACCAGGAAACATAACCAGGAAACATAACCAGGAAACATAACCAGGAAACATAACCAGGAAACATAACTAGGAAACATAACCAGGAAACATAACCAGGAGACATAACCAGGAAACATAACCAGGAGACATAACCAGGAAACATAACCAGGATACATAACCAGGAGACATAACCAGGAAACATAACCAGGAAACATAACCAGGAAACATAACCAGGAAACATAACCAGGAGACATAACCAGGAGACATAACCAGGAAACATAACCAGGAAACATAACCAGGAAATATAACTAGGAAACATAACCAGGAAACATAACCAGGAAACATAACCAGGAGACATAACCAGGAAACATAACCAGGAGACATAACCAGGAGACATAACCAGGAGACATAACCAGGAGACATAACCAGGAGACATAACCAGGAAACATAACCAGGAAACATAACCAGGAAACATAACCAGGAAACATAACCAGGAAACATAACCAGGAGACATAACCAGGAAACATAACCAGGAAACATAACCAGGAAACATAACCAGGAAACATAACCAGGAAACATAACCAGGAGACATAACCAGGAAACAACCAGGAAACATAACCACCGCTAGAAATATTTAAGTCAGGTAATCATTGTTTAAGGCTCGGTAAAGAGTCACCCGTTTGACTGTCTCAACATCACTGAAATACTGTTTATTATTAAGAGAGACCGCTCAGTGCTGCAGTGTCGCCCAACATGGCCTACAAGGCAACATATATCTCACTAAATACATTCCCTGTGATGGACAATAAATCAGCTTTTAAAACGAAACCTGCAGCAAAAATAAATGACTAAAATTTTCAACATTAATTAAAAAAAATGTTTAATATAAATAGTCACTCGAAATTTCAACTAATTTAGAAAGAAGACAAAGGAAAAGGATATACAGAGATTCTATCATCAGAAGTTGAAGTAAAAATGGGATGTTATTAGTCTCGCATCTCAGGTATGGTGTGCGTATATTATCACTTCCCCTGGTGTGCGTATATTATCACTTCCCCTGGTGTGCTCATTTTCCCCCCGGTGTGAGTACTTATACTTCCTGGTGTGCGTATATTTCCCCCCTGGTGTGGACATTATCACTTCCCTGGTGTGCGAAAATTTCCATTTCCCCCTGGTGTGCGTATATTATCCTTCCCCCTGGTGTGGTACATTATCATTTCCCCTGGTGTGCGTATATTATCATTTCCCCCTGGTGTGGTACTTTCCCATTTCCCCCTGGTGTGCGTACATTACCCCTTCCTGGTGTGCGTATATTATCATTTCCCCCTGGTGTGAGTCATATCATTTCCCCCGGTGGGGTTTTTTATCATTTCCCCCTGGTGTGCGTATATTATCATTTCCCCCTGGTGTGCGTATATTATACTTCCGGGTTGCGTACATTACCCTTTCCCCCGGGTGTGCTAATTATCATTTCCCCTGGTGTGAGTACATTATCACTTCCCCTGGTGTGCGTTATTATCATTTCCCCCTGGTGTGCGTATTTTTCATTTCCCCCTGGTGTGAGTACTTATCACTTCCCCTGGTGTGAGTACATTATCACTTCCTTGTGCGTATTTATCATTTCCCCCTGGTGTGCGTATATTATCACTTCCTGGGGGAGTACATTATCATTCCCCCTGGTGTGCGTATATTATCATTTCCCCCTGGTGTGCGTACATTATCATTTCCCCCTGGTTCGTATATTATCCTTCCCCTGGTGTGCGTATATTATCCTTCCTGGTGTGGTACATTATCATTCCTGGTGTGCGTATTTATCATTTCCCCCTGGTGTGAGTACATTATCATTTCCCCCTGGTGTGCGTACTTATCCTTCCCTGGTGTGGTATTTATCATTTCCCCCTGGTGTGATCATTATCACTTCCCGGTGTGTACATTATCCCTTCCTGGTGTGCGTATATTATCATTTCCCCCTGGTGTGGTACATTATCCTCCCCCTGGTGGGGTCTTACCCTTTCCCCTTGGTGGGTATTTATCACTTCCCTGGTGGGGTACATTATCACCCCCCCTGGTGTGAGTACATTATCACTCCCCTGGTGTGCGTATATTATCACTTCCCTGGTGTGGTACATTATCACTCCCCCTGGTGTGTTTACATTATCATTCCCCTGGTGTGCGAAATTTATCATTTCCCCCTGGTGTGCGTATATTATATTTCCCCCTGGTGGGCCCGGTAAAATATGATGTGTCGGGGGGAGGCGGACAGCCACGGTAAAGATCAACAAACAGCTCCCGGAGGTAAAGTGTCGGTAAAAAATATCTTTAAGATATAATGATCGTGTCAATAAACACACCACCGGGTGAAACACCTTTTGAAACATCTTAATAATATAAATAAAAAAAAAAGGCCAATATCGTGACTGGAGGAATCAAATAAGCCGCAATAAAGGGGAGTTACGACGACTTTCCCCGGGAACTCTCCTGTCCTCTCCTTCCTACTTTTCTGGTCTCTCTAATCTCAACAACTCTCTCTGTTCCTTAGACATCAAACTTACTTTTCCCCGACTAACACTCTTCGCACTAATCTAGTTCATACCTCCCTCCCTTTTTGCCCTGGTGTCTCTCTTTTTCTTGTTCCCCTGTCCTCTTCGTACTTCGGAGAAACTGGCCGATCTCTGTCTGACACTCAGGGGGCAATAAAGTAGTGTTAGGCTTGCCGACACAAACAATGCTTTTTCTGTCATGTCAAGTTCACAGTCATCCTATTGACTGGTCTTCTCTAAAACTTCTACCCTACGTCTAACTTTTACAGTCCCGTCTGGTTGAATCCTCCCCTTTTACCATTTCCTTGTAGAAACTTAGCCCGGGTTTGTCTCTGTAGATCCTTCCTTTCCCATTACATTATTTTAAAAAATTTAGAACACCCATGACTTAACCGTTCTTTTTTTTCCCCCTTTCCCCCTTCCCCTTCCATTCTTTCTCCTTCAGGTTTTCTTTCTTCTGCCTTATTTGTCCTTTATTATTCCCCCCTCTGTGCTCTTGCTCCCACCCTCTGTGGGCCCCAGCTCCCTTCTGCTCCTCTTTCTTAGTATATGACTGACTCCACCACCCAAATACTACCTCCCAAAACCCTTTCCCCTCTTTTCCCGTCCCCGTCTGCTGGCCCATATCTCCCCCCTCTCCTTTTGTTAGTGTGACTTTGTAAATGGTCCAAGTCGGACCAAACGTCGTCGTAAGCTCCCCTTTCTATGTACGGGTTGAGACTCGCTAAGATACTAGTTCCTGAGTTAAAAAGGAAAAAAAACTTTTTTGTAACACTGGAAGAAAAAACCCCGGGGGACATGATTGCTACATATAAGATACTCATAGAACTCGAAAGGGCAAAGACTGTTAAAAAAGCTGTGACTAGTAACAAGAAAGCATAGATGAAAGTATAAGACTTAATAAATCATAGAGATGTCAAATTGTACTTTTTTAAAAGGGGGCCCCCAAAAGAGTTGCTCTTTGCTGATAACAAAACCCCGGCGCTCTTGGGAGAATGACCAACGTGAAGAAATGGTGAAACAAGTTCCGTACGTAGCTTTAAGAATAGAAAAGGGGAAAATAAATGGATTGTGATTACTCATGAGTAATTGAGGGACAGAAAGAGACTCTCCCCTCAGCCATAAATAGATGAGCACACCTGCCTGACATATATGGCTAACACACCTGGCAAAAACACCTGCCTGATTCACTTGGCTGACACACCTAGCTAACACCCTGGCTAAGGGACCTTCACGCAACCACACAAAATCCTACAAACTATATAAAAAAGTAAAACAATGTTCCGACAGCAAAAAAAAAAAAAAAAAAAAAAAAAAATTAACACACCAGTCTTACCTGCACACTTACATCCTTTGATCCTCCTTGAAAACTGTCATATTGACATTTGATCCATTACTACTGCGAAGAGGGGGCCCCAAGACAAACTTGCTAAATCTTCACCCAATCTGAGGAAGTTACCCTCGCCGTCTGCATCCCCCGGGCATGACCAAAATCAAAGCAGTGTTGATTTTCCGGCGTAAACCGGGATCTTTACCTCCAGCTTAATTTTCCCAAAGAGCAAGACCCAGTAAGAAGGTTTAAATATTTGTTTACACCACGCGACTCGACTCGGCACGTTTTGCTTCTCGACAAGGTGGTGAGTTTTCGGGGAGGCGGGTGCTGAAACCTCAAAAAGTCACACCGACAAGTGGTGGTGGTTTCAGGCGGTAGCAATGGGTGTGCTGTTCTTTGTTTTTCCCCTAGTTCGTCTGTTTCCCCCTATGATCGGCGGCAGCACCCCCTGCTGACCAATACTGGGCAACACCCCCCAAAACAAACCAACACTGTGGAGATCAGTCTTGCCAGCTGCCACCATGCTGACAGTACGTTGGGGTAGCTGAAATGCAGAGGGTCTGAGGATAAACATTTCTGTCAATGGCAGACATACTTTCAAAACAAAGCCTCTGGGAAAGGGGGTCCTCAGGGCTGAGAGGCAAGCAATTTCCTCTCAGGATCTTGCGTGTTAGAGTACAGCTGTGGCGAGAATTTCTGTAATCACTGGAAAAATAGGCTACACAATTGTGACTGGACAGTGATAACAAGTTGCAGGATGTAAAAGATTCCGGGGAAAAAATTAAAAACAATGTTCACTGCCATCCTTGATAATATTGCACCAGTTAAAGAGGTTAGAATTAAACAAAGGGAATTGAACCATGGATGACTACTGAGATATTAGATAATATCAAATTCAGAGACCAGTTGATAAAAGATTTAAGGCAAATAGACAGGATATTGCAGCACTAAAAGAATTCCAAAGGGTGAGGAAAAGAGTGCAGAGGCTTATAAAAAAGGGGGAAAAAGGGATGGCACAATTGCTCAAAAAAATTTAAGAGTACAAGAATAACACTAGAAAACTCTGGCAACAGCTAAAACAGTTGGGGTATAGCCATAAACCCGTAGATAGATCTAACATAGTACTAAATATCGATAACAAGGTATGCCACGAAACAACTAAAGTGTTTTAATTCATACTAAAATCTGTCGCATCAACACTAGTAAAATAAACTACCAGCTGCATCAATGTTTTAAAACAGACTGGTGGGTTTTAAAAAATACTATACCAATAAAGGGGTAATCCCAAACAGTTGTCGACTAGTAAGTGTATCTCAGCTTCGTGCAAAAAAAATCAAAACGGGTTTAAAACCCCAAAATAAAAGCCCCGGCCCAGATAACATCCCCTCTATTTTCCCCAAAAAATTGTGCCTCGGGGAATTTGGGGAATCCCCATTGCTCACATAATAAAATTTTTCCATCACCCACTAATACAGTACCAGAGGGGGTTTAAGGAGGCCAGAGTTACTTCTATCTTCAAGAAAAATAGTAGGTCCCGATGTCAGCAACTATTGGCCTGAAGAATTGAGACACTTATCAACATATGGAAATCTTTAATGAAGAAACGTTTCGCCGCACAGTGGGTTCATCAGTCCCAAAACAAAGCAGGAAGGTATAAGGAGGGGTGGAGGAGTTTGAAAATCAATGCCTCAGTATTGATCAATACCAACACTGCGACTAGCCGGTTCGAACCCACTGCTTTGGCCCCCCCATGGTCAGCGAAAACCCATGACCCCTAACCCCCAGAACCATGCAATCCTACAAAAATGATGCACCCTGAGGACATACCCGGGGGTGTGGGTGCCCCCTGAGCTAATTTCATTCTACTCTGTTTAGTTCTAACCCATCAGGGAGTATTTTATATTATTGTAGGATTGCGTGGTCCTGTGGGTTAACGTCCGGGGTTTTTGCTCACCATGGGGGGACCAAGCCCTGGGTTCGAATCCTTTGGGGGGTCCGTGTTGATTAAAACCCCAAAAAGTTCATGGGTTCAATAATATAAAATACTGTCTTGGGCTAGTAAACCCAAAAAGGGAGTAGAATGAAATTAGCTGGGGGCACTCCCCCACAGTATGACCTCGGATGACGGGAAAAAACCTAGCTTGGCTGGGTGCGTCATTCTTGAATTGTGTGTTCCTGTGGGTTAGTGTCAAAATATATATATATATATATATATATATATATATATATATACATATATATATAACACACACAAATATATATATATATATATATATATATATATATATATTTTCAACAAATCGGCCATCTCCCACCGAGGCAGGGGGGACCCAAAAGAGAAAAACCCCAAAAAAGAAAATACTTTCATCATCATTCAACACTTTCACCACACTCATACATAATCACTGTCTTTGCAGAGGCGCTCAGATACGACAGCTGAGTTGTCCCTCCCAGCTGTCACTATTCCAGACCCCTCCTTTAAAGTGCAGGCATTGTAATTTCCATTTCCAGGACTCAAGTCCAACCCAAATCAATTAACTGGTTTCCCTGAATCCCTTCACAAAATGTTACCCTGCTCACACTCCAACAGATCGTCATGTCCCAAAAAACCCTTCGTCTCCATTCACTCCCATCTAACACGATCACACATGCTTGCTGGAAGTCCAAACCCCTCCCCACAATCCTCCTTTACCCCTTCCCTCCAACCTTTTCTAGGGCGACCCCTACCCATATATATATATATATATATATATATATATATATATATATATATATATATATATATAAATAGTTGAGAAAAGGACAAATTGAACTAAGTGACATTTTAGTGGCAACGTTCCTTCCCCGGGTTTTCAGCCGTTACAAACGATATGGACACAGTTGGTATATATAAATCAAGGTGAGGTGTAGTGGTGTTAGAAGAGTATGAAAAAGAGTATTAGTAGTAGTAGTAAAATAATACAATAAGGTAGAACAATCAATATGCACACAGTAAAATTGATAAAACAAATCTTGGGTAGTATAACAATAGGGTTGACAAATATTTCTGCTGGAGGTCTACACAATAGGTTAGACAAATATTTCTGGGGGTCAAATTTTCCCCGTGGAGGCTGCAAGAATTTATGTAGGAGAAACAGCAAGAAACCCTCGAGACACGCATCAATGAACACATGAATGCATGCAGAAACGATAACCTGAACAACGCCTGCGTACAACACCGGAAATTCCAACAATCATCTCATGAAATTCAAAGACGCCCGACTAGTAATCAAAGAAACTAATTTCCGTAGACGAAAATGCCTTGAATCAGCACTTATCTCTGTTTCTAACACAATTAAAAAAAACAAAGGCAGCTTCACCATCTCTGAAGTCTTAGCAAGAATCCTCCTGAAAACAGTAAACCCTACCATCACATAGTCTCTCCTGCTAATTTAGCACATCGTAGATGTGGAACACTCCTACTGGCCTTCTATATTTCAACCTCCAGCAGAAATATTTGTCTAACCTATTGTTATACTACCCAAGTATTTTTTATCACCTTTTACTCATGTGAAATTTGATTGTTTCTACCTTATTGTATTACTTCTACTACTACTACTACTACAAATACTACTTATATCACTACTACTTCTAACACCACTAGTTTTCCCTCACCTTGACAGTATATATACCAACTGTGTCCATATATCGCTTGTAACGGCGAGAAAGCTCCTGGAGAGCGAAACGTTGCACAATAAAATGTCACATTAGTTGCAATTGTGTCCTTTATAACATATTGTCGGTTATTCTACCAATATTTATTACATATAAATAGTTATAGTAAAAATTTAGATGAAAGTCATAAGTTGACCGCAGCAACTCACATTTGAATCACAGTTGAGATACGAATCATTAAACGAAGTTTTGCTCTGTCCTGAACTATTATAAATTCTCGAGTGAACGTGATAATAGTTCAGAATGGACCGAAACGTCGTCTGAGGCTTTATCTCCAATATGTAAATTCGTTGAGTAAAAAAATTAATTATAATTCTCATGATGGGCTTCACAAGGTACAAAAAGCGAAGGCGCGAGGTCTATAACTAAATACAAACCTTCATAAATATTAAAGGAATATGAATTATACATATTAGTGTCAAATGTGGACGCGTTTAGGGAGGGCAACAAAACAGGCGAGTTAAACCTCCCACAACACAAACACATTCACTCTTAGCCAGTACAAACAGGTATTAAAACACTTATGCAAAGCTTTCCTCAACTCTTGGTGAGACAAACAGTAAAACAAGCGAGTCAAGCCCCCCGCGCCCTCGGGTTTTAAAAGGGAAAAACATTGCAGTAAAACGAGCCATTTACTGAGTCTGACAGGAACAAATGACTCCGACCAGCCAGAGCGAAAATTCCCCCTGAACAAATTCCGTTTGAGTAAAATTTCAACGGAGGAGCAAGACTGGTTCGCCCTGGCCGCTCCCTTCCTCACCCTTCAGACGACAACCATGTTTGGCCTGCCCCGGCGACAACCATTTTTGGTCTCCCCCCATCATCCTCCCACCTCACCCACGACAACTATGTTTGATCATTCTCCCCCCCATACCTACTATGCTTAGTCCACCTCCCTAAATCAACCACGCTTTAAGAGGTGCAGCGGAGACTACATCACTACAAAATTTAAATTTTTTTCCCCATTTATGATGTTCAACCCCTTCCACACCTACCAGACTATCAGCCAACAGTCCTTGGGTCTGAACTCCAAGCAATTACTATAATAAGAGTCTTTTAGCTGGCTAAAACAATAGGTCCATCTTTAATACCAAAACACAAAGATTCTAACTTTAATGCTACAATACGTTTTGTAGTTTAACACTACAGCTGGTCTGGATTAATTGCGTCCACATCTGGCATCCATGGTAGCCAAACTGATGGATACTTAATGAACATGTGGATGTTTCGTCTCCACCTCACACAAAGCTGGTCTAGTTTCCCGTAAACAAGGGGTGGGTATACAGGAAATCATATTATACAGATCAAGCTTCTATTGAGACTGTTTTGCTTAGGGTAGAGCTTTATCAAGTTTTGAACCAGTGCTTTTCGACCTCAAGCCATTCAAGGTTCACTAATGGATCTCCACGAGAAGGTTTCGCCAATGGTCCTCACCAAAATGTGGTTCTGTAAATAAATGACGAAAATATATTGTTGATGAAAAAATTTATCTTAAGAGATTCTACACAGTCTGGAATTATAGTCTGAACTCTGAAAGACTTTGTTTATTTTGCGTTTAGAGCCGTAAAGTAAGACTTTGTAGCTACTTCCACCGCTCTTACTCACAGTTATTTACGGGAAACAAGTGATATAGGCTCAGATTATGCAGTTACTTTACAGATCTACACAGGGCAAAACGTTTTTACAAGCTGCAAGCACTAGCTTCTCTCAAATACCGTTTCAACCTCAAAGAATCTAAGGTCTTCAGGAATCTCCAAGTGATCAATGAAAATTATTGCCTATTTTAGTTTAATTTCCCAGTAAATTTACAATCTGTAGAAAAACTACTTTCATTCATCATCACCACCATCTTCAGGATCACCGTCTTCAGGATCACCATTTTCAGGATCACCATTTTCAGGATCACCATCTTCAGGATCACCATCTTCAGGATCACCATCTTCAGGATCACCAAACATTCAGGATCCCCCATCTTCAGGATCACCATCTTCAGGATCACCATCTTCAGGGATCACCATCTTCAGGATCACCATCTTCAGAGGGTCCTTGTCTGCATCTTCCTGATATTTATGATATCCAATCTTTCAAGAAATAGCTTTGGACATATGATTGATAACAAGAAATCAGACTCTTTTT
>WNWK01024303.1:0-29939 GCA_009830355.1 Cherax destructor
AGACCTACTTCATACAGTTTGGAAGCAAAGTCACAAATGTTCCACTTAACATAACACTTAATGGTACACCCATCACAAGACTCACAGAGGGAAAATTCCTAGGAATCCACCTTGACAGTAGCCTTAAATTCCAAACACATATACAACAAATTTCCAAGAAAATCTCGAAGACAGTAGGCATATTATCAAAGATACGCTATTATGTACCTCAATCAGCTCTCCTTGCACTCTATCATTCACTTATCTACCCGTATCTCACCTATGGAATCTGTGCATGGGGATCAACAACGTTAAATCACCTTAGACCACTCATAACACAACAAAAGGCCGCAGTCAGAATGATAACAAATTCCCACTCTAGACAGCATACTCCACCAATATTCAAAAGTCTCAAACTACTCACCGTAAAGAACATTCATACTTACTCTTGTGCCTACTACATATATAAAACTTTACACTCTAATATAAACCCTCTGCTCAAAACTCTCCTCACCAACTTTAATAGGACCCATGACCACAACACACGACACAGATCACTTTTTGATATACCCCGTGTTCATATCAACCTATGTAAAAATTCTATGCACATAAAGGGCCCCAGAATCTGGAATTCATTACCAGTAAATATTAAGATAATCTTGTCTGAAAATCAATTTAAGACTCAACTCAAAAACCACCTACTCACCCAAACCTAAATGATCATGCTATAAACTACTTTGAAAAATGCTCATTGTTACTTTCCTATACGATAATCTCAATTTTTAATAATATGTTACTATTATGTTACCCCTACTCATATTATAAGTTAATGTCAAAATGCTCAATGTTATTTTCCTTAAGATAATCTCAATTCCATATTATCATTCAAGAATCTTAACACCTGTAACAATCTAAGATCTAATATCATTATATAATAATTTAAACAGTAAAATTTCATCATATTGTAATTTTGAAAATAATTTTTAACTAGAATAAACTCAATAAATTTCTCTAATATTAAGTACCTAGTTTTTAAGGACTAGAATAAGCTGCCCCTAATGCCATGGCATGTCAGTGGCTCTCCTTGCACTCAATTTACATTGTAACTTCCAATACCCATGTAACCTGCAATGAAATAAAATTTGTTTGTTTGTTTGTTTGTTTGTTTGTCAGCAGAGCCGTCTGCTAAACAGCCATGTGTATGGGACACTGAGTTAGTTAATGTTTGTTATTCGATTGTATTTTCGTGAAAGGAAGTTGTATAACAGTGAATTCCTAAAACGTGTATAGTGTAGCGTGGATCGACAAGGGTTTATTGTTATAATACTCATAAAAAGGAGTTAAGCCCGCATGGGCCATACAGCGCCTCGGGAATTGCAGGTAATAAGACAATTACAATATTACATAATACGGACAGAATGTAAATAAGACACAAAGTGCGTGTTGTGGCAATTATTTTGACGACGTTTCGCCCACCAGGGATTTTATGAATTCAGATGAATTGTAAAGGACTCCCTAGTGGACTTAGTCTACACAATAAAATGCTATAAACCGCACTATGTGTCTTATTTATACCAGGTAATGAGATGTGACGCAAGAAATGTCGAGAGTAGCTTTCATTATATCGATCAAGAGTGCCTCTGCATCTCCAGTGGGGTTGAACTCTAACAGCCACTAGTCTGACCAATCCTGCGGCTTGTCCAGATCCACTTGTAGTCTGTCCTAGTTCAAATATCATAGATTTTTACTAATAGCTATAATTGTAACCATATTTTTAAATAGGTGGAGGGGTAAGCCAGCGGAAGGCCTCGGTGAGATGACTAAGACCAGCGTCAGGAAACACTTGACCTGTTTCCTGGCAAGCCTTACCTAACCCAACTTGTCGTGGTCTGTTCCAGTTCATATATTTCTAATTAGTTGTTCGTCATCTGCAAACAGGAACCTTCCTTACGCTGTTTCATCTCTTCATGAAATCCACAGATGCACAAAGACGGGAGAATAACTGATCTCCATTATTAAGATCATTCTCAGCCTTACACACTGAGACCATCCTCAGCCTTACACATTGAGATCATCCTCAGCCTTACACATTAAGATCATCCTCAGTCTTAAAGGTTACGGAGACTTGACAAGCGATTAGCAATGTCCATTAGCAATATGAAATGTAGGTTTGATAGGCTTTCGTGATTTACTATGGCCTTTTGAGTTGATAGGAAAGTGTTATCACCGGAAACATCATGGTTAACACCTAAAACCTCATCGTTATTACCTGGATAACTTCGTTATCATCTGAAAATATTATCCCCTGAAATAGGTTTTGTTATCTTCTGTAGCACAGTCATGAGAAATAGAAATAGCATTATTATCTCTTGATATAGCATTGATGAAAGTTGAAGAATCATTATCTCATTATTATCACATGACGAAACATTGTTATCAATTGAAATATCATTATCACCTGAAATTGCATTATCACTGAAATATTTTTATATCCAGAAATAACATCGTTATCACTTGAAATAACATCAATTGAAACAAGCTGTTAGCGCCTTGTTATCACCTGAATTGACACTGTAATCATCTGTACACATGATGTACACAGAGGTAGAGTACAGCCTCAGGTATTCTTCACAAATCAATTTGAAACACATCCTTTGATGCACAACGCACAGTACCGTGACCGGAAGAGTTCACAGCAAACTTACAACACCGTGGTTGAAACGAATCACAACTAACCCATAATACTGTGGCTGAAGCAGTTCACAGCTAATAACCACCACCACTAGCAACCCCACAATCACCACCAGCATCACCACCAGCTCCAAAATAAAATATTTTTTTACTGCAGCTTGAGGAATGAAGAGGTCGGGAGGCACATGAGCGGCCACCGTGAAATTTATTGTTGAATATCACCTGCTACAAGGAATGTACTACTATCACTCTGCTCTCTAACTCATCTTGTACCTTCTTGCTTGTAGAATTAAATGGTGAATCATCTTTGTATATTGTGTTTATATTAACCATTATAATTTATATGCTAAGCTTGCATTGTACATATAAATCTTGATGTTTTTATGGTGTAAGTTTATATATTGGATTATACTTGTTTTATATGAATCGTTCAGTATCGGTATTTGATACAAGGGGCACTCTTCACATGCTTAACGATGGACCACCTCATTGAACAATGTTGTATCTCTGCCTCGCAACATTTTGCAACTGGCAGATGAAATGGTTAAGATTAATAGAGTAAGACAAGCAAGATGAATCCCAAAGTTACTACTTAATGCTTTCACTCATTCCCCTCACCCTTATTAACCCTCAGAGGGGAAAGCGGGTTGCTTGCTTTAAGTAGCTACCTACCCCTTACCTAAATCCATTGGTTGCTTCCCATTCCCCAGGCGGTATATGAGCCCTTTAGATTTAGCGCTTCTCCATGAATATTTAACGATAAAAAAAACTTTTAATAAATGCATTTTGGTGAGAAGTGAGATGATCCAGCAAGAAGTACTGAAGTAGGTAGTGCATGATGTACAGGCACGGCGTGATGATGTGGGTAGGAGAGGTGTGCATGATGCTCAGTCACAGCATAATGAGTGTAGGAGAGGTGTGCATGATGCTCAGTCACAGCATAATGAGGGTAGGAGAGGTGTGCATGATGCTCAGTCACAGCCTAATGAGGGTAGGAGAGGTGTGCATGATGCTCAGTCACAGCCTAATGAGGGTAGGAGAGGTGTGCATGATGCTCAGTCACAGCCTAATGAGGGTAGGAGAGGTGTGCATGATGCTCAGTCACAGCATAATGAGGGTAGGAGAGGTGTGCATGATGCTCAGTCACAGCATAATGAGGGTAGGAGAGGTGTGCATGATGCTCAGTCACAGCATAATGAGGGTAGGAGAGGTGTGCATGATGCTCAGTCACAGCATAATGAGGGTAGGAGAGGTGTGCATGATGCTCAGCCACAGCATAATAAGGGTAGGAGAGGTGTGCATGATGCTCAGCCACAGCATAATAAGGGTAGGAGAGGTGTGCATGATGCTCAGCCACAGCATAATAAGGGTAGGATGCATGATGTCAGCCAGCATAATGAGGTGGGATGCATGATGCTCAGTCACAGCATAATGAGGGTAGGAGAGGTGTGCATGATGCTCAGTCACAGCATAATGAGGGTAGGAGAGGTGTGCATGATGCTCAGTCACAGCATAATGAGGGTAGGAGAGGTGTGCATGATGCTCAGTCACAGCATAATGAGGGTAGGAGAGGTGTGCATGATGCTCAGTCACAGCATAATGAGGGTAGGAGAGGTGTGCATGATGCTCAGTCACAGCATAATGAGGGTAGGAGAGGTGTGCATGATGCTCAGTCACAGCATAATGAGGGTAGGAGAGGTGTGCATGATGCTCAGTCACAGCATAATGAGGGTAGGAGAGGTGTGCATGATGCTCAGTCACAGCATAATGAGGGTAGGAGAGGTGTGCATGATGCTCAGTCACAGCATAATGAGGGTAGGAGAGGTGTGCATGATGCTCAGTCACAGCATAATGAGGGTAGGAGAGGTGTGCATGATGCTCAGTCACAGCATAATGAGGGTAGGAGAGGTGTGCATGATGCTCAGTCACAGCATAATGAGGGTAGGAGAGGTGTGCATGATGCTCAGTCACAGCATAATGAGGGTAGGAGAGGTGTGCATGATGCTCAGTCACAGCATAATGAGGGTAGGAGAGGTGTGCATGATGCTCAGTCACAGCATAATGAGGGTAGGAGAGGTGTGCATGATGCTCAGTCACAGCATAATGAGGGTAGGAGAGGTGTGCATGATGCTCAGTCACAGCATAATGAGGGTAGGAGAGGTGTGCATGATGCTCAGTCACAGCATAATGAGGGTAGGAGAGGTGTGCATGATGCTCAGTCACAGCATAATGAGGGTAGGAGAGGTGTGCATGATGCTCAGTCACAGCATAATGAGGGTAGGAGGTGTGCATGATGCTCAGTCACAGCATAATGAGGGTAGGAGAGGTGTGCATGATGCTCAGTCACAGCATAATGAGGGTAGGAGAGGTGTGCATGATGCTCAGTCACAGCATAATGAGGGTAGGAGAGGTGTGCATGATGCTCAGTCACAGCATAATGAGGGTAGGAGAGGTGTGCATGATGCTCAGTCACAGCATAATGAGGGTAGGAGAGGTGTGCATGATGCTCAGTCACAGCATAATGAGGGTAGGAGAGGTGTGCATGATGCTCAGTCACAGCATAATGAGGGTAGGAGAGGTGTGCATGATGCTCAGTCACAGCATAATGAGGGTAGGAGAGGTGTGCATGATGCTCAGTCACAGCATAATGAGGGTAGGAGAGGTGTGCATGATGCTCAGTCACAGCAATGGTGAAGGTGATGTCAGTCAGCTATGGAGAGAGGTGTGCATGATGCTCAGTCACAGCATAATGAGGGTAGGAGAGGTGTGCATGATGATCAGTCACAGCATAATGAGGGTAGGAGAGGTGTGCATGATGCTCAGTCACAGCATAATGAGGGTAGGAGAGGTGTGCATGATGCTCAGTCACAGCATAATGAGGGTAGGAGAGGTGTGCATGATGCTCAGTCACAGCATAATGAGGGTAGGAGAGGTGTGCATGATGCTCAGTCACAGCATAATGAGGGTAGGAGAGGTGTGCATGATGATCAGTCACAGCATAATGAGGGTAGGAGAGGTGTGCATGATGCTCAGTCACAGCATAATGAGGTAGGAGAGGTGTGCATGATGTCAGTCACAGCATAATGAGGGTAGGAGAGGTGTGCATGATGCTCAGTCACAGCATAATGAGGGTAGGAGAGGTGTGCATGATGCTCAGTCACAGCATAATGAGGGTAGGAGAGGTGTGCATGATGCTCAGTCACAGCATAATGAGGGTAGGAGAGGTGTGCATGATGCTCAGTCACAGCATAATGAGGGTAGGAGAGGTGTGCATGATGCTCAGTCACAGCATAATGAGGGTAGGAGAGGTGTGCATGATGCTCAGTCACAGCATAATGAGGGTAGGAGAGGTGTGCATGATGCTCAGTCACAGCATAATGAGGGTAGGAGAGGTGTGCATGATGCTCAGTCACAGCATAATGAGGGTAGGAGAGGTGTGCATGATGCTCAGTCACAGCATAATGAGGGTAGGAGAGGTGTGCATGATGCTCAGTCACAGCATAATGAGGGTAGGAGAGGTGTGCATGATGCTCAGTCACAGCATAATGAGGGTAGGAGAGGTGTGCATGATGATCAGTCACAGCATAATGAGGGTAGGAGAGGTGTGCATGATGATCAGTCACAGCATAATGAGGGTAGGAGAGGTGTGCATGATGCTCAGTCACAGCATAATGAGGGTAGGAGAGGTGTGCATGATGATCAGTCACAGCATAATGAGGGTAGGAGAGGTGTGCATGATCATCAGTCACAGCACAAGGTTTAAGGATGGAAGAGAAGTGTTAGTGTGAACTGAACCAAATAAAAAGAGGAGATGAGTTAGGACCTGAGAATCGACCCAGCAAACACAACTCGGCAAGTACATCTCGGACAGCACAAACAAATACGCAAACGCAGATAGTAATTCCAAACAATTACACGGGAGTGTAACTTGTTGAAAATGGTATAAAATACAGACAAGATGAAAATTAAGACACATATGCAACAGATGGGTGTCTTTATTGATGAAACGTTTCGCCCACACGGTAGGCTTCTTCAGTCACGAAGCCTAGTGTGTAGGCGAATCGTTTCATGTCTTAGTCTTCAACTGGTGTATCTTCAAGCAATGATCACCAATACGTAACTAAACATATAAACACCCAGCATCATCTACCTTCCTCACTCGTCGCATCTCCTAATAACAGAGAATGTTCCATCACATTTGCTCCCTCAAGGTGTTAATATCTCCCATTTAAGATTAACATCTTAGATACCACAATATATATACTTCCCTGTCTGCAGCCGGACCTCCATGCAATCTAATCGAAAAAAAAATATTATGCTAATTTTTATTTATTGTTGTTAAACCCCCACACGCGTAGAGGTTGATATATTTATTTGCTGAGGAAGCTTTTATCAGTATGTCTGAATCAAATTTTTTAAAAATAATCGAATGATGAACGAATACTTTTAATGTATATTTCTTCATCATTTGTTAAAAGGGATGTTAAAATATCAGTGCTGAAAATTTCGTTTTGTTTTTTTTGCCTAACTTTGTCAGAGAAAAAAAAAATTCGGTGTTCCTAAGTTTGTCTAGACTTAAACAATTTGAGTTACGGGATGATTGTTTGAATTGTATCGTAATTGTCAACGACAGTTGTGTGTCTTTCCAGCATAAATCTAACCTTTATTAGAATAAAAAGGCATTATACCGTGATTAGAATACATACATAAACTGCACATGGGAGACCCAAACTTATTGACGACGTTTTGGTCCAACTTGGGCAACATATGACTAATTAATGGTCCAAGACGGACAGAAAGCTGGCTATATATCTGACTGTATACCTAATTTGGATACTCACTTAAACATAATGTAGACTTGATTAAAAGGGAGGCGAAGAGGCCGTCTACAGCACAAATGAGGCGATGATATCAAATGTGTTAGCTCAACATGCCCCAGAAACTAACTGGAAAAATACACTTTTGTACAATTTACAACCAAAACTTTGAAGATCACATACATAAAAGGAGCTGTCTATAGATCACCACATGCCATTGAAGCCAACTTTGGTGATAATCTGAAAGACTTTATCTTAAATGATAAACTAAATAAACATTTAATAATTCCTAGAGACTTACCATTAACCTCACTCATTCACAAGCAGCTAGTTGCCCAAACAATATGTTCAAGTACTTATCAATATCATCAGTAATCAAACCTAAGGCAATTGCATTTTTATTTGATGACATCTTGATAAAAAAAAATTCAACAAATCGGCGGTATCCCACCGAGGCAGAGTGACCTAAGAAGAAAAACGAAAGGAGTTACTAGCCCTTTGGTCCCAGCAAATTTATTCACCTTTTGCGACACGTATGGCTTACGGAGGAAGAAGTGTTTTCCACTTCCCCATGGAGAAAAGAGGAAGTAAAAAAGAACAGGAACTATTAAGGAAATAGAAAACCCAAATAGGTGTGTAAATATATATGCTTACACATGCATAAGTAGTGTGACCTAAGTGTAAGTACAAATAGCAAGATATACCTGTTATCCAGCGTGTTTGAGACAGAAAAAAGACACCAGCAATCCTACCATCATGTAAAACAATTCTAGACAAACATCTTCTCCAAAAACAGGCATTATCAACTACAGTAAAGCTGATCACCTAAATAAAATTATCATTTGAAACTAATGCAATCTCATTAATCTTCAGTTATGAGGCATCAGTGAATAACATTTCTATAACAATAACTGGTAGAGAGAATCTAACAACGAAGAGACACAACTCATGTGTTCACATATACCTACAATAACAATCAAAACCTCTGCAAGACGCTTTACCATTTAAATACGAAGCTGTAAAGGGATTAAATAGCCATTGGCGCACCAACAGCAATGCAGATTGTGATTAATATCCAGAGAACTTCAAAAAAGTTAGACATCAATGCTCACCAAGCTACTAAGGAAATTTAAATAACTGCATTATGATAAGTTTAATTTAACAAGAGATTAAAATAAAAAGATGTGAAAAAGACTCTCACATATACTTGGCTCAAGTAAATTTGCTACTATCAAAGAAATTTTAACCTCGTATCCAAATCTCTGAAACAGTGTTTACTTCAGTAATAAATTCTCTAAAAAAATAAAGCAGGGAACGAAGCCAAAATTCCAGCATTCAAATATAAGAAAGCTGCTCACTTGTTATCGCCTGCCATTACATCACTGTGCAGCAAATCAATGAAAATCAAAATTTTGAGGCCCCTCAAAAATGTGGAACTCTCTACCAGAAGATTATAAAAGTTCTCTGTCCTGCAGCTGCTTCAAAAAATCTTGCTAAAAAAAAAACGCCTCCAAAACCTGATGTAAGTTTACGTAGATCGCATATAAATGTCAAATACAGCTAATTCAGTTTGCTAATCCAGAGTCCAGTCAGCTTCCACTCTACTCGCCCACTTCTTTTCCCAACTACATTTTTAACCGCAGATAATTTTATAACAAATTATTAGTGCTGTTTTACTCTCTATGTTAATAATGTTGCCTTATTAAACAGTTTTATTAATTAAATTTATAATAGCACTCATTACCCTCCGTCAAGTTAAATATGTTAAATTTAGCATTCAGATAATTTAACTTTAAATAATGGTTTAAAAAGACACGTGAACAAACATTAGGACATATTTATTAGAAGACGTTACGGTCCTGGGACCGAAAAGTCTTATAATAACAATGTCCGAGTGCTTTTTCACGTATCTTTCTAAACCAGTTTGTTGGTATTTATTACCAGGGTTTATGCCAGTTTTAAGTTTTAGTTTTAGGCTGGTCAAAATTGATCTACATAACCAGGGGCATTATACCCTGCTAGTATAACTAATAGCTTAAGTCTGCTCGAAATGTTTTGCATAACTCTAAACTTTTCCAAGTAAGAAACAACTAATGTAAATCAATCTCTTTAACACAAAACTTTATTACTTGTGTTTATTATTTATTATTATTATTAATTCGGTTTACTGTTGGGGACATTTAAACCTAAAAGAAGTCGGCAAGGGTAAGTCAATGGCTGGTTTAAGCTCCTTCAAATTGAAGATGGCAAGGAAGACAAATCTAATATTTGCAGAACATAGTCTCACCTCTTCTCTCAGCACCTGCAAGCGACCATGCTTGTCGCCTCTTGCAATTCAGCGCACGTTGGTATGATACAGTAGTAGTATCTCGTGTTCTGCTCCTAAATCACGATACAATTGTGCAAAGAAACGGGTGTTCAAGGCGTTACGTTACACGTGGTTTACCATTCTGAATGTGCTGTTCGGATATTGCTGGTGAAGCCTCGAGACGTATGGTGCAAGATGCTGCACGAGGTGAGGGCTTCTTTTCCTCACTGACCTTGGTAATGAAGCCAAACTGTGCTCCTAGAGTGACCCTTGTTACATCAGTAGGAACACAAATCGGTATTTTTCGTGGAATAAGTTCGATGTAACAGTGAACAATACAACAGTAACCCACCGTGAACAATGTAACAGTAACCCACCGTGAATAATGCAACAGTAACCCACCGTGAACAATGCAACAGTAACCCACCGTGAACAATGCAACAGTAACCCACCGTGAACAATGCAACAGTAACTCACCGTGAATAATGCAACAGTAACACACCGTGAACAATGCAACAGTAACCCACCGTGAATAATTCAACAGTAACCCACCGTGAACAATACAACAGTAACCCACCGTGAACAATGCAACAGTAACTCACCGTGAACAATGCAACAGTAACTCACCGTGAATAATGCAACAGTAACCCACCGTGAACAATACCACAGTAACTCACCGTGAACAATGCAACAGTAACCCACCGTGAACAATGCAACAGTAACCCACCGTGAATAATGCACCAGTAACCCACCGTGAACAATACAACAGTAACCCACCGTGA
Organism: Cherax destructor; assembly: GCA_009830355.1. NCBI lineage: Eukaryota > Metazoa > Arthropoda > Malacostraca > Decapoda > Parastacidae > Cherax > Cherax destructor. The sequence continues at coordinate 10,578 of WNWK01024303.1, forward strand.
ACAATACCACAGTAACTCACCGTGAACAATGCAACAGTAACCCACCGTGAACAATGCAACAGTAACCCACCGTGAATAATGCAACCGTGAGCAATACAACAGTAACTCACCGTGAACAATACAACAGTAACCCACCGTGAACAATACAACAGTAACCCACCGTGAATAATGCAACAGTAACCCACCGTGAACAATACAACAGTAACCCACCGTGAACAATACAACAGTAACTCACCGTGAACAATGCAACAGTAACCCACCGTGAACAATGCAACAGTAACCCACCGTGAATAATGCACCAGTAACCCACCGTGAACAATACAACAGTAACCCACCGTGAACAATACCACAGTAACTCACCGTGAACAATGCAACAGTAACCCACCGTGAACAATGCAACAGTAACCCACCGTGAATAATGCAACCGTGAGCAATACAACAGTAACTCACCGTGAACAATACAACAGTAACCCACCGTGAACAATACAACAGTAACCCACCGTGAATAATGCAACAGTAACCCACCGTGAACAATACAACAGTAACCCACCGTGAACAATACAACAGTAACCCACCGTGAACAATGCAACAGTAACCCACCGTGAACAATACAACAGTAACTCACCGTGAACAATACAACAGTAACCCACCGTGAATAATGCAATAGTAACCCACCGTGAACAATACAACAGTAACTCACCGTGAACAATACAACAGTAACCCACCGTGAATAATGCAACAGTAACCCACCGTGAACAATAAGTAATAGATAATATCTTTATTTACTACAAGTACATGTACATGGTATACAGGCCTAGCTGACATCAGTGACATACTACTGTATATAAAGCCGCTTGTTATGCAGAGCATTTCCGGCAAATTAGCTCAGTTTTGTCCCAGGATGCGACCCACACCAGTCGACTAACACCCAGGTACCCATTTTACTGATGGGTGAACATAGACAACCGGTGTAAAGAAACACGCCCAATCTTTCTACCCTCGCTGGGAATCGAACCCACTCTATCACCGTGTGAAGCGAGAGCTTTAGCCACCAGGCCACGGAGCACAACAGTAACCCATCGCGAACAATACAACAATAACCCACCGTAAACAATACAACAGTAACCCACAGCGAACAATACAACAGTAACCCACCGTGAACAATACAACAATAACCCACCGTGAACAATACAACAGTAACCCACCGTAAACAATACACCAATAACCCACCGTGAACAATACAACAGTAACCCACCGTAAACAATACAACAGTAACCCACCGTGAACAATACAACAGTAACCCACCGTGAACAATACAACAGTAACCCACCGTGAACAATACAACAGTAACCCACCGTGAACAATATTTTGTACTCGTCTCCAACAGGCTACAGAACACGTGTCTTTTTTCACAGTTTCTTTCCATATGAATCGTGAGTAAACTAGTAAGAAGGAGCATTGAGTAACGTTGTGGTGTCGCTGCACTGAATGCCAAACACTGGACACAACTCGACTTTCTACGCTACAGTTTTATGTCTACTTAATATGATGTTTAACAGTTGGGTAGGAAAATCCTGTGCTTATTTCCGTGTTTGTTTTACCTCCTGATGTAGCAGCTTTGCGGATCACTGTATGTACATTCCTTCACATTGGTTTCGCTGATGTTGTAGATGACAGTCACGAGAGAGAGAGAGAGAGAGAGAGAGAGAGAGAGAGAAGTAATGTGATGCTTCCACAACTTTTACAGACTGCTTCCGAAATGCTCGGCTTTTGTTCACTCTCTTTCTTGACCGCAAATTAGACCCTTGGTTCTAGGTAAGATTTGTCAGGAAGCAGAACAAGTGTTTCCTGACGCGGGTCTTAGTCATATAATGACCCGCAGCTGGAGCTTTCGGTCATCTGACGGACCGCTCCACCCCCTTTTAAAAGTGATGGTTATGATTATAACCTTTCTTAATACATAGTGTATTAAATTACCCTTGGTTCTTGGTCTAAGTAAAAGTGTGAGTCTCACACTTTCTTAGTCTCCATTTACGATTGATGTGAAGCCATATTTAGAGTAATTGTCATTATATTCCCTCATCTTGGCAATCACTTTCTGGAGTGTTTTCTGTTTTAAAAAATGATCTTAGGTACGCTGTGATGATGTAAATACCTACAGCCATATCATTTGTTCAGCTATACTCATTTATATAACAAATTTTAATATATCTTACTTGTCTTGTGTAAAGAAAGTAGTTAGTTTCTAGTCTTATCCAAGGTAAGAACATTTTTTACGATACTCAAGCACGCACGCACACACACACACACACACACACACACACACACACACACACACACACACACACGCAAAGGTTTGCGACAAGGTTAGTGCCACAACTCAGGGGTCTGTCCTATGAAGAAAGGTTGAGGGAAATAGGACTAACAACACTGGAGGAAAGAAGGGTCAGAGGAGACATGATAACGACATACAAAATACTGCGGGGAATTGACAAGGTAGACAGTAACAGGATGTTCCAGAGAGGAAACATAGAAACAAGGGGACACAACTGGAAGCTGAAGACTCAGATGAGTCAAAGGGATGTTAGGAAGCATTTCTTCAGCCACAGAGTAGTCAGGAAGTGGAATAGTCTAGAGAAAGATATAGTGGAGGTAGGAACCATACATAGTTTTAAGACAAGGTATGATAAAGCTCATGGAGCAGGGAGAGCAGTGACCCAGTAGCGGACAGCGAAGAGGCGGGGCCAGGAGCTGAGTCTCGACCCCTGCAACCACAATTAGGTGAGTACAATTAGGTGAGTACACACACACACACACACACACCGGTGGAGATTTGAGGAAGTGGAAGGAATGGATGGAATGGGCGAAAGGAACTACATAGTAGGAACAATCCAGTCTGAGGGCCATAAGGTGGTAATTGCAATAATGTACAACCCGGCACAGAACTGCAGGAGGCCAAGAGAAGAATACGACGAGAGCAACAGAGCAATGGTAGACACACTAGCCGAGGTGGCCAGAAGAGCCCACATGGGGAGAGCAAAGTTACTAGTTATGGGTGATTTCAATCACAAGAAGACTGACTGGGAAAACCTGGAGCCCCATGGGGGTTCCGAAACATGGAGAGCCAAGATGATGGATGTGGTACTAGAAAACCTCATGCATCAGCATGTTAGAGACACTACCAGAGAGAGAGGTGAGGATGATCCAGCAAGACTGGACCTAGTATCCACCTTGAGTAATTCGGACATCGAGGATATCACGTACGAAAGGTCCCTTGGAGCTAGTGATCATGTGGTTCTGTGTTTTGATTACATAGTTGAACTACAAGTGGAGAAGGGAGCAGGAATAGGACGGGAAAGACCAAACTACGAAAGGGGGGACTACACAGGCATGAGGAACTTCCTGCAAGACGTTCAGTGGGAGAGAGAATTGGCAGGAAAACCAGTAACAGAAATGATGGACTATGTGACAACAAAATGCAAGGAGGCAGAGGAGAGGTTTGTTCCCAAGTGAAACAGAAATAATGGGAAGACCAGAACGAGTCCTTGGTTCACCCAAAGGTGTAGGGAGGCAAACACTAAGTGCACTAGAGAATGGAAAAAGTACAGTAGACAAAGGACCCAGGAAAACAGAGATTAGCCAAAGAGCCAGAAAAGAATATGCACAGATAAGAAGGGAGGCTCAGAGACAATACGAAAATGACATAGCATCGAAAGTCAAGTCTGACCCGAAGCTGTTGTATAGCCACATGAGGAGGAAAACAACAGTCAAGGACCAGGTAATCAGGCTGAGGAAGGAATTGTGGGGAGTTCACAAGAAACGACCAAGAGGTATGTGAGGAGCTCAACATGAGATTTAAAGAAGTATTTACAGTGGAGACAGGAAGGACTCCAGGAATTCTGGATGAAATACACACAACCGAGGAGGTGAAGACGCTGCTATGTGAACTTGATACCTCAAAGGCGGTGGGACCAGACAACATCTCTCCGTAAGTCCTTAGAGAGGGAGCAGAGATGCTGTGTGTGCCACTAACAAAAATCTTCAACACATCCATTGAAACTGGGTAACTACCTGAGGTGTGGAAGATGGCAAATGTAGTTCCAATTTTTAAGAAAGGAGACAGACACGAGGCATTAAACTACAGACCTGTGTCACTGATGTGTATAGTATGCAAAGTCATAGAGAAAATCATCAGGAGGAGAGTGGTGGAGCACCTAGAAAGACACAAGCTTATAAACGACAACCAGCACGGATTCAGGGAAGGAAAATCCTGTGTCATAAACCTACTGGAGTTTTATAACAAGGTAACAGAGGGAAGACACGAGAGAGAGGGGTGGATAGACTGCATTTTCTTGGACTGCAAGAAGGCGTTCGACACAGTTACTCACAAGAGGTTAATGCAAAAGCTGGGGGATCAGGCACGCATAACAGAAAAGGCACTGCAATGGATCAGAGAATATCTGACAGGGAGGCAGCAACGAGTCATGGTACGTGATGAGGTGTCAGAGTAGGCGCCTGTGACGAGCGGAGTTCCACAGGGGTCAGGCCTAGGACCTGTGCTGTTTTTAGTATATGTGAATGACATTACGGAAGGAATAGACTCAGAAATGTCCATGTTTGCAGATGATGTGAAGTTAATGAGGAGAATTAAATCGATCGAGGATCAGGCAGGACTACAAAGAGACCTAGACAGGCTACAAGCCTGGTCCAGCAACTGGCTCCTTGAACTTAACCCTGCCAAATGCAAAGTCATGAAGATCGGGGAAGGGCAAAGAAGACCGCGGACAGAGTATAGTCTAGGTGGCCAAAGACTGCAAACCTTACTCAAGGAAAAAGATCTTGGGGTGAGTATAATACCGAGCACATCTCCTGAGGCGCACATCAATCAGATAACTGCTGCAGCATACGGGCGGCTGGCAAACCTAAGAATAGTGTTCCGATACCTCACTAAGGAATCGTTCAAGACTCTGTACACCATATACGTCAGGCCCATATTGGAGTATGCAGCACCAGTTTGGAATCCACATCTGGTCAAGCACGTCAAAAAATTAGAGAAAGTGAAAAGATTTGCAACGAGACTAGTCCCAGAGCTAAGGAGATTGTCCTGCGAAGAAAGATTAAGAGAAATCGGCCTGACGACACAAAAGGACAAGAGGGTCAGGGGAGACATGATAACGACATATAAAATACTGCGAGGAATTGACAAGGTGGACAAAGATAGGATGTTCCAGAGATAATACACAGAAACAAGGGGTCACAATTGGAAGTTGAAGACTTCTATGAGTCAAAGAGATGTTAGAAAGTATTTATTCAGTCATAGAGTTGTCAGAAAGTGGAATAGTCTGGCAAGTGACGTAGTGGAGGCAGGAACCATACATAGTTTTAAGACGAGGTTTAATAAAGCTCATGGAGCAGGGAGAGAGAGGACCTAGTAGCAGTCAGTGATGAGGCGGAGCCATGCAACCACAAATAGGTGAGTACACACACACACACACACACACACACAAAACACACACACACACACACACACACACACACACACACACACAATATATATATATATATATATATATATATATATATATATATAAAGAGATATTAGGAAAGCCTTAACATAAGAAAGGAGGAACACTGTAGCAGGCCTACTGACCCATACCTGGCAGATTCAAGACTGATAAACTGGTCACATCGACTCCAAGCTGAAGGACTCACTACCTCACTCCTCCTGATCTCTGTATTAGTCTAAGGAAGCCACTGGCTGGGCGAAACGTTCCCACAATAAAGATACCCAAGTGTTGCACAAGTGTCTAATTCATCACAATTTGTAATTTCACTTAACACGCAAAGTTTACTCATATTTGTAAAAATGATGATAAAACGACGGTTTAGCGCTTTATTATTTGATTAATAATAAAACGAAAAACGTCTACCTCCGGGGTTTTTCCAACGAAGTAAAAGTTCTGAGAGGAGTCCAGCCAACGGCACTGGTCAAAAAATTGAACTCATTAAATAATTTATAAGAATACGAGGAGTGTGTGGAGCGTCTTGAGGACCTCCAGGACTATAATTTCAGACCACCAAGACGAATAATTATCATTCAGCATTAGATTATCAGTGAGTTTTATAATACATAATTGATACATTTAATCAGATGGGCAGTAAACATAATTGGCAGGACGAGCTGGAGAGGCAGTTAGTCTCGCGGAGTGCGATTTATTTCTTAAATTTGCCTAAGAAATTTTAGCAAATAATGAAAAGAGTTGCGTTAAATATTACGATGATTGGGCGATCTTATCCAAACCTGTTTCTTCTTATTCAGTCTTTCTGGGGTTGGCGAGCATAATTACCATGTCCCACGGCTGGAATACTATGTAACTCGTAATTATGTTGAAGTAATTAATATTATATTTGTTGAGAAACATTAAGCCTGTAAAGGTCGTACTGCGTTCGGGAGGAGAGGAACGGTAAGTCCGCCTCCCAGAATCAAGAGACTGGTACCAGCATCGAGGCCCATCCTTCAAGGGTTGGTAAGGTATTCCATGATTGCAATAATACTAACGTATTATATATATATATGTGTGTGTGTCGTGCCGAATAGGTAAAACTGGTCAATTACCAAGAACTCATTTAAAATTAAGTTCTTTCTAAAAATTTCTCTTATACGTTTAAAGTTAGATTTTTTTCATTTACCTTAATGTAAAAATTAATAATTTTGTTCCTTATTATAACAACCGCAACTTAATTTAGCCTAATCCAACTAAATATATTTTAGATAAGTTTACAACAGTTTTTTAATAGTAAACAAACACAATGAAATATATTTTTTCGTTAGGTTCAGAATGATTTTTGCGAAATTGTTGCATACACAAATTTTCGCTTGCTTTATTCGGCAAGAAGAACGTTGCTATTTCAGCCAAAATCGCAAGTTTTACCTATTCGGCACGACATATATATATATATATATATATATATATATAATATTCAAATATCGCAAACGGCCTAGAGCCGTTTGCGATATGGTAGAGCTCTTGGTAGAGCTTCTGGTAGAACTTCTGGTAGAGCGAAACGCCTCTGTAACGAAGAATAAAAATGACAATACGGTCGTGACTGGAAAAGTCATACAGAACATATTGATAAGCTACCATCTCTTCCACACACAATTTTGTTCCTAGTGCCAGTAGGGACAACAAGACGTGTGCCAGTAGGGACAACAAGACGTGTGCCAGTAGGATCAACAAGACGTGTGCCAGTAGGATCAACAAGATGTGTGCCAGTAGGATCAACAAGGCGTGTGCCAGTAGGATCAACAAGACGTGTGCCAGTAGGGTCAACAAGACGTGTGCCAGTAGGATCAACAAGACGTGTGCCAGTAGGATCAACAAGACGTGTGCCAGTAGGGTCAACAAGACGTGTGCCAGTAGGATCAACAAGACGTGTGCCAGTAGAGTCAACAAGACGTGTGCCAGTAGGGTCAACAAGACGTGTGCCAGTAGGGTCAACAAGACGTGTGCCAGTAGGGTCAACAAGACGTGTGCCAGTAGAGTCAACAAGACGTGTGCCAGTAGGGTCAACAAGACGTGTGCCAGTAGGATCAACAAGACGTGTGCCAGTAGGGTCAACAAGACGTGTGTCAGTAGGGTCAACAAGACGTGTGCCAGTAGAGTCAACAAGACGTGTGTCAGTAGGGTCAACAAGACGTGTGCCAGTAGGGTCAACAAGACGTGTGCCAGTAGAGTCAACAAGACGTGTGCCAGTAGGGTCAACAAGACGTGTGCCAGTAGAGTCAACAAGACGTGTGCCAGTAGGGTCAACAAGACGGATAACCAGTGCAGAGCGCAGCGTCTGCTGGGCCATGACGTGTGCCAGTAGGGAAAATATAAACTTGAATCTTTCTGTCCAGAGTAATGAGCACTTATGACTTAGAGGCAGCCTCGCTTTATTTTAAATTGCACCAACAATAACACTGGTCAACAATTTTTGAAAAGTTGTATGCTTCTTAAATGAGATTAGTTAATTATTATGTATTTTCATGTCCTGAATCCAAATGTCACCTTGGAAAATGCTTATTGTCTACAGGTTTAATCAAACGAGACATGTAATATTTTATCATTTTATTATAACGTACAATATGTGTCAGTAAGTTTTATACTCTAATCCGTACCTACGGCGATTATAATCGCCGTATTGTTTTAAGTAATAACTGCAGCTGGTCTTGGTGTCGGAGATGTAGAAACGTCACATTACCTAGTGACATTAGTGAAGCTGGGATTGTGTACACCCGCGCTGAATTACCTCAGGGTCTTGGTAGAATTTGCTCCAACTGTTCACTGGATGCTGTGTCATGGGATAAGAAGGCTGGAAAAGCCATCTGGGAGCTTTAGTACACCTAGTCTACCTTGTCTGACTGGATATGTGGCTTGCACCTCCGTGAGTCATTCAGAGAAAGCTTAAGATTTTTTCCCAACACATACAATAGCAGTGTCTCAGAAGCATTTAGCTTATCCAGGTGAAGGATGAAGAATATTGCAATAAGTAGAAAGAGAGAGAGAGAGAGATTAAAGTAGGGAAAAAATGCATTCCTCACACATACATATGTAAAAATTGCCCATTAGTAAATATATCATGGTGACATATTTCCCGAGTATCTGCTGGAGGACTGTGTGGTAAGATAATGGTTTTGATAAGCATCTAATGGGCATGATGGACACCTAGAAGCAGATAGTGTGTAAGAGAAAGATCAAGGGATTGAAGGGGAATGTTAAGGCAGTGTTACGTATGATTACCTACTGATACACTAACTTAGGTGGCTCTCTGTCACTAAGAGTAACTCGACAGCTAGTTAACAGTGTAGTTGAGAGAGCTAGTTGACAGTGCTAGTTAAGAGAGCTAGTCAAGAGTGCTAGTTGAGAGTGCTAGTTAAGAGAGCTAGTCAGGAAAGCTAGTTGAGAGCGCTAGTTAAGAGAGCTAGTCAAGAGTGCTAATTTAGAGTGCTAGTTAAGAGAGCTAGTCAAGAAAGCTAGTTGAGAGTGCTAGTTAAGAGAGCTAGTCAAGAGTGCCAGTTGTGAGAGCTGGTCAAGAGTGCTAGTTAAGAGTGCTAATTAAGAGAGCTAGTCAAGAGTGTTAGTTAAGAGAGCTAGTCAAGAGTGATAGTTAAGAGAGCTAGTCAAGAGTGCTAGTTGAGAGAACTAAGAGATACTTATCAATAAGCAATCCATTTTCCATTTTTTACTATTGATGATTAACGCACAGGTATAACACCTGCGTATCTTTATAACACACAGGTATAACACCTGCGTATCTTTATAACACACAGGTATAACACCTGCGTATCTTTATAACACACAGGTATAACACCTGCGTATCTTTATAACACACAGGTATAACACCTGCGTATCTTTATAACACACAGGTATAACACCTGCGTATCTTTATAACACACAGGTATAACACATGGGTATCTTTATAACACACAGGTATAACACAGGGGTATCTTTATAACACACAAGTATAACACCTGGGTATCTTTATAACACACAGGTATAACACCTGGGTATCTTTATAACACAGGTATAACACCTGGGTATCTTTATAACACACAGGTATAACACCTAGGTAACTTTATAACACACAGTATAACACCTGGGTATCTTTATAACACACAGGTATAACACCTGGGTAACTTTATAACACACAGTATAACACCTGGGTATCTTTGTAACACAGTATAACACCTGGGTATCTTTATAACACATAGGTATAACACCTGGGTATCTTTATAACACACAGGTATAACACCTGGGTATCTTTATAACACACAGGTATAACACCTGGGTATCTTTATAACACACAGGTATTACACATGAGTATCTTTATAACACAGGTGTAACACCTGGGTGTCTTTATAACACACAGGTGTAACACCTGGATATCTTTATAACACACAGGTGTAACACCTGGGTATCTTTATAACACAGAGGTATAACACCTGGGTATCTTTATAACACACAGGTATAACACCTGGGTATCTTTATAACACACAGGTATAACACCTGGGTATCTTCATAACACACAGGTATAACACCTGGGTATCTTTATAACACACAGGTGTAACACCTGGGTATCTTTATAACACACAGGTGTAACACCTGGATATCTTTATAACACACAGGTATAACACCTTGGTATCTTTATAACACACAGGTATAACACCCGGGTATCTGAACTAAGGGACATGCATCACTAAGGGTGACTTAAACTAATGGACCTCCCCCCCCCTCGTTTTAAATAAAGACCGTAAAACTAATGAAAAAGAAGGGCCTCCATAACGGATTAAACGTAAACATTAGCAAGCACTTTATACAATAGCAACTTGCATTTTGTTAATATTAATAATTCCCCTCTGTAGAATTTTAAGCTTGGACTTGCTAGACAAGTTTTTTTTCCCCTGACCATTAAAGCGTCGCGTCAGCTGCGAGACTAAGTGAGGTGAACACTTTTAAAGCGATGAAGTTGCAGTGTACGTGGGTCAGTAACAGCGAGTGCTGGTATCAGGGAACTTCGTACGTGGGTCAGCAACAGCGAGTGCTGGTATCAGGGAACTTCGTACGTGGGTCAGCAACAGCGAGTGCTGGTATCAGGGAACTTCGTACGTGGGTCAGCAACAGCGAGTGCTGGTATCAGGGAACTTCGTACGTGGGTCAGTAACAGCGAGTGCTGGTATCAGGGAACTTCGTACGTGGGTCAGCAACAGTGAGTGCTGGTATCAGGGAACTTCGTACGTGGGTCAGCAACAGCGAGTGCTGGTATCAGGGAACTTCGTACGTGGCTCAGCAACAGTGAGTGCTGGTATCAAGTAACTTCGTACGTGGCTCAGCAAGAGTGAGTGCTGGTATCAAAGAACTTTATACGTGGGTCAGCAACAGTGAGTGCTGATATCAAGGAACTTCATACGTGGGTCAGCAACAGTTACGGCTGATATTATGAAACTTCGTACGTGGGTCAGCAACAGTGAGTGCTGGTATCAGGGAACTTCGTACGTGGGTCAGCAACAGTGAGTGCTGGTATCAGGGAACTTCGTACGTGGGTCAGCAACAGTGAGTTCTGGTATCAAAGAACTTTATACGTGGGTCAGCAACAGTGAGTGCTGGTATCAGAGAACTTCATACGTGGGTCAGCAACAGTTAGTGCTGATATTATAAAACTTGGTACGTGGGTCAGCAACAGTGAGTGCTGGTATCAGGGAACTTCGTACGTGGGTCAGCAACAGTGAGTGCTGGTATCAGGGAACTTCGTACGTGGGTCAGCAACAGTGAGTGCTGGTATCAGGGAACTTTGTACGTGGGTCAGCAACAGTGAGTGCTGGTATCAGGGAACTTCGTACGTGGGTCAGCAACAGTGAGTGCTGATATCAAGGAACTTTATTATTACGCCCCTAGATGATAACTTCCCTAGATGATAACGGCCGTAGATGATAACGCCCCTAGATGATAACGGCCGTAGATGATAACGCCCCTAGATAATAACGGCCCTGGATGATAACGCCCCTAGATGATAACGCCAAACACACTTATAACAAAGTTGTTTAAAAAGAAATAAGATATGAGTAAAATTCTGGTTTATTATTATTTTTTTAGGTTTTTGTCTAGAGGGATGAATTTTATTAGAAAAAAGATGACACTGTGCTTTTGGAGGATTCTGAAGAGTGAGTTGCAGAGGTTGGTGGATAAGTTTGGTAGGGTATGTAAAAGAAGGAAATTAAAAGTGAATATAGGAAAGAGTAAGGTGATGAGGATAACAAAAAGAAGTCACTCATTCTGAGTGAGTAAATCGCGTGTAGCGAGCAGCACTACTCATCCTCTGAGTAAGCATAGCATATCACATGACTGTACACTCGTCCTGTGAACACGACGTGAGAGAGAGAGAGAGTAGACCTCTTAAACAGTGTAAGGACAGAACAGCAAACTGTGGACGACCTTGGAGACTGGCAGGCGACGGCGACTTACTGGGGGTGGGGGGGGGATGGAAAAAGCCAAAAGGACAACAGGTATCCACCGCAGGAATCTCGTACATCCTGCAGAGATACTTATCACACATATAAAATTTTTCTCGCTGATAAACTAAGAATAGCTAGCCTTGGCTGTCGCTTCACCCACCAACAGCCTGACCTGGCTTTCCCTTTCCTCTTTTTCCCTCGGGAATTGGTAATGGCCCACAACGGACCGAAACGTCATATCGCGTCTGATTTGTGGAAGACAAGCGCCAATCTCGATAATTCAAGCACTGACTCTGGCCAAAAATTTCAGTAGTGACCGAGTGGACACAGCCTTGCACTTTACTCTAGATACGTCGCTTAAGCACGAGTTCTCAAGACTAGTACACAATATCAGCTCAGTAATATACTTATGAGATCCAGTAATGTACTTATGATTATTGATCTCCGTTCTACGAGATTGATGCTGCTGTTGCCACCTCATTATTACCTGTCCATTTTGATCGACTGCTTCAAGATTTGATAGTCAACACAGCAGCTGTCACATACGCGAAGCTAAAGTCATTATGATGCTGTTGATTTGGTTTGTGAGCACTTGTAAACACGCGTCGATACAAATTAAGCCTTTATCTCACAACCAGATGACTCGGCCTCAATCCCGGGAGAGTTGAGACGTATGGGTAAGTCTCAGTGTACCTGGCGCCCCTCTTCGCTTAGCAATAATTAGGTATCAGGGTGTTTGCCGCTGGTACGGGTAGCAGTGTATCTTGGACTGGGCTGTGTGTGTGTGTGTGTCTGTCTGTCTGTGTCTGTCTTATATCTCATGTGTATTATAAAGTGAAGGTGTCTCTCTGCCTCGCCGGCTTCGGTGTGGAGACTGTCTGGAAAGTTTGTACTTCTAGAGGGGAAAGAAAGTATTTATTGGTGTCTGTGCAGCTCTGAGAGCGCCAGATGATGCAAACTCTGGCGCCTCTTATATCACAACAAACATGGCGAAAAAGTGGTCAGGATTTGAGTCATCAAAGTTATTGAGTGTTTTAAATGTCTGGTATCTAGCCTCTCGCTCCTTATATGAAAAGTTGTCCTCATGTTCAAGGAGGCTATCCTGGTGTTCATGGGACTAGCCTGGTGTTCAACAGAAGATTCTCTTGTTCATAAGGCTGTTCCGGTGTTCAAGGCGACTATCCTGGTGTTCATGGAACTAGCCTGGTGTTCAACAGAAGATTCTCTTGTATCCTGGTGTTCAGTGGACTAGTCTGGCGCTCAACAGATTATCCTGCTGCTCATAAGGCTATTACGGTATTCAAGGCGACTATCCTGGTGGTCAACGCGATTATGCCGTCGTTCAAATCCGAAAATCCTGGTTTTCAAGGAGTGTTTGTTATGGGATGCTTATCCTGACCTTGTGTTGACCTTGACCCAGTGACGTGAAGTATATTGATGTGGTCTTGCTAAATATGATGGGCAGGGTGAGGGTGAATAGGGGTGAGGGTGAATAGGGGTGAGGGTGAATAGGGTGAGGGTGAATAGGGGTGAGGGTGAACAGGGTAAATTAATATTTATTTAGTGGGGGCCAAGTAGTGGAATAATAATAAGAAGAATTTGATCCAAGGAAAAGGAAGGATGGCTCCTGTTCCTCGGATTCAAAGCCTTTCACCTTGGAAATAGCTTAAGGAACCGGAGAATGGGTTTTTGTCTCTCTATAAAATGTTTATGTCGACGCTGTGGTCAACGCTAAGGGTAATGCTGAGACTAATTTTGGGGTCAATTAGACAGACACATTGGGATACTCTAGACAGGCACCCTGAGACAGTCACCCTGGGATCAACGCTGGGGTCAACGCTGTGGTCAACGCTGGATCAACGCTGGGGTCAACGCTGGGGTCAACGCTGGATCAACGCTGGGGTCAAATGATCACCTCTCCACAGACTCGTTTATCAGCTTTGTCCACCGTCTAGTATTATAATTAAATTACCCTCAATTTAGCACAATTGAAAATAAAACAGTGTGGGTTTGTTCAAAATTCAAGGTCAAATTCCAGCATTAGTATAAAAAACAAAGTTCAATTCCAAGGCTCAATGTCAGAGTTCAAGGCTAAAGTTCATGGTCAGAGTTCAAGGCTAAGGTTCATGGTCAGAGTTCAAGGCTAAGGTTCAAGGTCAAAGTTCAAGGTCAGAGTTCTATGATATAAGATTTGTTACTGAGAAATCTTGCAACACAAATACCCCGCAAGACAAATTGTTGCAGAGGTGCCGGACGGATGCCGGATAGATGCCAGACAGACGGATGCCAGACAGACGGATGCCAGACAGACGGAAGCCGGATGGATGACGATCATGTGATGTGTAAACGACATGTGGATGCCGGGCGGACGATGGGTGATGGATTGCGAAAAAAAGCAATGAATAATGGGAAATATACGGAAGAGGAGGAGCAAGGAAGAGAAGAAAACAAGGGAAGGAAGCAAGCTAGGAAAGAAGGCAAGCTAGGAAGGTAAGCAAGTTAGGAAAACAACAAACAGAAAAAAACAAAATTTTGCACAAAGTTTTTTTAAAAAATTTTTTTTTCAAAAAAATAAAAAAAAGACGAACACGTTTTACAGATTACTTGAAAAAAAAAGATTTGGAAGGAAGAGACTCACACGAATACAAATGTTTTATAAAAAAAGAGACAATTGGTATACAATACAAACAAGACGAACAATTCAACCTCATCCTTTGAGATGGTTGGGGCCCCGAGTTTGAAGACTCCGGTTTTCAAGACCAACCCAAGGCTGGGGACGATTACATGTGGGGCGAAACGCACAAAAAAGACACCCAACTGTTGAAATGGTTTTTTCAACTCGCCCGTTGTGCCCCTGTTACATTGAAAGTTTTTTCGTTTTGGATTTGTATTTTGATGTTAGTTGGCAAGTGATATAGCCTGAACCCCCCCCTTTATTCCCAGCCTGATCACCTTTTAAAGGGGGCAGCACCTGTGCCACGACACGCGTCATTATCTTCACCAAAAGGTCCCAAGGTTTAGAAGGCTCGTTTTACGGCCAAACCCTCCCAGGTTAGCGCTGGAACCCCAACCTAAGAGACGGGTTCAAACTTCATCGGAACAAACAAACAATGGGGGTCCTAATTTCGGCCACGTAATTTGCGCGATCCAAATTTTTAAAAGATATGGAGACAGATTTTTAAAAAAAAAAAAAAAAAGGAACCCATTTTTTAAATTTTTTCCCCAAGGAAAGATTGAATAAGTGAGTTAAATTTTTGTTTCAGTACTTTTTTGCTTTTGTGTATTGTCCGCACTCAACTTTTTTGGTAGTTTCGGCCGCTTATATATATATATATATTATATATTATTTTTATATAATATATATATTATATATATATATTATATTTTAACAATTTTTTGTTCCGGGGGAAAATTAAATTTTTTTTTCAGATAGTTTAACATTATTATTTTTTATGGCAGGTTGGTGATTAACCTCCCTTGGGGAAATTTCTTTCTTTTGCTTTTTCTGTTTTGAAATTAAACTGCGTCCTTTTTCTTCACCTTCAATCCCAAATGCACATTATCTCAACGCTAAATTACGTAGGATTTTACTTAAAGTTATCATTATTAAGGAAAATAAAGTTGGCTCGTTTGGCAATAAATATATTGGCCAGGTGTCCTAAAGGAAATATCCACAGGTTTTTATTCTGCATCAACACAAGTTTGGGGCCCCTGCTTTGTTGATAAATATATATTTTATTTTTTGGATGTAAGGAGTGGATGAGCCACCACAGAGAAGTATAGGGAAGGTCTGCTGATCGACGTCAGTGACAGATAAACCCTTTTTTCGTACCAGTGCAGAGTATCACAAGAGCATAAGAATGGAAGAACACTGCAGCAGTCCTACTGGCCCAAACAAACAGGTCCTCAAAAACAACCATAAACACCCCCCACTTGTTGTTATCAGTGATAAGCAAAGCTGACTTTTGGGAAAGGATAGAAAGAAGATGTTGCGTGCAGGTGCTGGGGGTCAGTGAGGAATACGTATTAGTGTTGGGGGTCATAATGAGCAGCCCCCGGCGTACCGGCTCTGGGTATCAGAGATCAATCTGCTGGCGTGAGAGCTTGGTTTTAGCATTAAGTCACCCCCCCCGGGGACTGGTACTGGGCCAATTAATTTTTGAGGTTAATGATGTTTTTGGGAAAGGGATAAAAAAATTTTTTATTTTAAAATATATCATGGAATTCCCCTAATAATGACAATCAAGTCTCTGTCCCTGAATTCCCCTTTGGCTGATTTAAAGGGGGGGAAAAATTACCTGGGTGGGCTGAACTGGAATGACCTGACAGGGGGCCAGGTAGGTGGTGATTGCCAATATGACTTTTTCCAGAGAATATTTAAAAATTGCTCAGACAACGGGGGTTCCAAAGGGGGGAAATCAGATCAAAAAAAAAATGACCCTAAATGGATGAACAATAGATTAAAACATCTCATTGGTCAAAAGAGGGCATAAAAGGCAAAATAAAAAGGGGAGAGGGGAAATTTAAAACCCCCAAATATATTCATTTAAAAAAAGAGAAATAAAAAGGGAATAAGAAAAGCAAAAAAAACTAGGGTTTTTAAATTTTTGGGGCAAGAGAATAAAACCCCCCAAAAAGGGGGTTTTTTTCGGGAAAAACAAAGTAAGATTGGGGACAAGATAGGCCCCCCCAAAAGTTCCGGGTCAGCTCACCGTCAAAAAGGAAATGTGTAGAATTTGAAACCCCCATTCCTCTTTTTTTTTTAAAAGGAAGATACAAGGATATTCCAGAAATAATAAATTATGTAGACCAGGACGATAGTAAACTAGGGAAAAAAGGGGGGGTCAAATGACATGGTATTTAACAAATAGAAAATTTTAAAAACCAAAAAAAACCCCGGGGGCCCCCCAATGAACAAAAAGGCAAGGGTTCAAAAGGAATGTAAAGAGGGTTTAGAAAACCCGGGGGCCCAATTTTTTCAACATATCACGCAAACTGGCAGGGTGCCAGAAAAGGGGGAAAAATTGCAAATGTAATACCTATTTTCAAAGAGGAGACACCCCCTTTAAAACTTCGAACAAAGCCCAAAAACCCCCCAACCTCCATAGTGGGAAAATTTATGGAATCAATAATTGAAAAAACCCAATTGCAGCCATTTTAAAAAGCATAAATTAATCAACAAACCCTCAGGGGGGTTTTTTTAAAAAAGGGGTTTTTTCCTTCCCACAAATTTAATAATTTTTTTCACTAAGGTATTTGAGGAGGTAGATCATGGTGGGGGAATATGATATTGTGTTTTGGACTTCATGGTTTTTTTGAAATCCCCCATCAGAACTATTGGGGGAAAAAATTTAAAGGGACACGGAAAAAAGGGGGGGAAAAATTTTTTTCCTGGTTTTGGGGGCATGGTTAAAAAATGGGGGGGGAAAAAGTTTGATAAATGGGGGGAAATCAGGGGGGGGAAAGGGCAAATGGTGTTCCGGGGGGGGCAGTTTTGGGGCCCCCCCGTTTTTCCCAAAAACTACAAAACGAAAGATGGGGGGAAAAAATAGCGACATCCCCCAAATTTGCCGATGACCCCAAAAAATGGGGGCCCTCCAATTCATTCAAATGAGGACATTAGAGCACCCCCGGACGATTTGAATAGCCCGGATGGGGCCCGGGGAAGTGGCAGATGCAGTTTAAATAGAAAATGAAAAGTTCTAAATATTGGACAGGACAATAACCATGCCCCATATAAACAAAAAAAATGTAATCTTAATACTATTATTGGGGATTTAGGAGTTCTGGGTTTCAGTAATCTAAAAAAACCCAAAAAAGAGTGCATAAGTGTTCGCAAAAAAAACAAACAGAACCCCCCTTTGGGGGCAATCGTTTTAAAAAAAGGGGTCCCCAGGTTGTTTTTAACTCTTTTTTATCCTTGGTTAGGCCCCATTTGATTATGCTGCACAGTTTTTGGGTTTCCTTTAAAAATGGAAAAAATGCACCGGGGAAAAAGTACAAAAAGGGGGAAAAAAATAAGTTGGGGGCCATGTATCAGAAATCTTTTTCCCTTAAAAAAAGGGTAGACGGGGCCCCGAATCTGCACTCTCTAGAAAAAGGGGGAGAATTGGGGGGGGGATGATTGGGGATATAAATGGAAAAAAGGAAAAAAAAGGGGGTGTAAAAAAACGTGCTAAAAAAAACTTGTATTGACAGGACCCGAAGCAATGGCTTTAAATTTGGGGGAAACCCCCTTCAGAAGGGGTATAGGAAAACATTGGTTTGGTAAAAGTTGTCGATAAGGGGGGAAAAAAATCCCCAGTAAAGTTATAGAGGCTAAAAATTTTGTGTAGTTTTTTAAAAAAAAGGTTTGGGTAAATATTTGAGTGGGGGGGGGTGGGGGGAGTTGTAACTGACTAGTTTGTGCTACTAGGCCGATGCCGTGCCCCCTTTTTAAAGAATGGGCCCCTGGCTGGGTCGGGGGATTGGGTTTTGGGTTTTTGGGGGAATTGGGGGGCCCCCCCGCTGGGCCAGTAGGCCCCCCCCGCAGTGTTCCTTCTTTTTTTTGTTCTTATGTTCTTAATTTTGTCTTAAATGTTGGCAGCGGGGAAATGAAAATTTTTTTATAACCCCCAAGTTATAAAATTTCTGAAGATGCAGAACATTTTTTTCTATGGACGAGGGCCCCCAGCGAGGGGAAAGTTTTTCAGTCATAATGTAACGGCTGGAAAAAAAGGGTTCTTTTTTAAACAACCCAGTTACGGGTTTTTGGAAAAATTTTTTAAGGGGGAGAGTATAACACGAAGTTAAACCTTCTCCATACTTATGATTTTAACTGATAGCGCCGAAAAACTTTGTCTAAGTTTTTTAAAAATTTCCCCCCGGGGGGATTCGACTTTGGGTCACAGGTTGGCAGCTCAAAAACCATGACCAGTGCACCTCCGTACCTACGATAATAACGTTTTTTTTTTGGGGTTTTAAAAAAGGGGAATAATCACTTTAGATCTACGCACATAATACCAATCAGGGCCCCAAAGGGGGGGTTGATGTGCCCCCCTTTTTTTTCCGAGCGTTTGATTTGTGGGAAAATTCAAAAATGAAGCCTCTACTGGCTTCCGGGGAAAAATTTTACGGATGGTTTGATTTCACTTAAAAACCCGACTTCAAGGAAAACCCCCGTCTTGCAAAATAAGAAAAAAATCTATTATAATTACGATCTCGTTTTGATGGGGAGGGGGAAAGTCATACATTAAAAGGGAAAAAAAAAATTGGAAGGGTTTTTTTTGGGGGGGGGAGCGGGAAAAAAAGTAAAACCGGGTTGAATCTCATTTGGACCCCTCACCCCTAAGCTTTTTTAACCCCCCTTACTGGGGTAAAGAACAGCGAGG
>WNWK01024304.1:0-29939 GCA_009830355.1 Cherax destructor
TTTTCATAAATCTCATAGCCTGAATTAATGACTTTCAGACTTTTATTAAATAATTCATGTTTAATTCCCAACTCATCATAATCTATATTTGTGTCTTGGGTTAATCCTATACAGACTGAAATTAATTGTTCTAATTGGGTAATTTTCATCTGTAAGGATTTGAATTTTGTGATTAATGATGACATTTTTGCTAGTATAATGACTAGCAGCACACATATAGTGTTTAAAACTCCAGCCTCACAGCTGAGTTTTGACTGTGTCAGCGAATTACTGACCTAGTAACCATGTCTCTCAAGGTCAGTGGCCTTGGAGTATATATGGACCGACCCCGAAGGTGTTTATGTCCTGAATTGCTGTCTCCGCTAAACCACTGAGTCTTAGCACTGATGTCACTTCACACATTAATAACTTTATACACTGTGCATAAATCCATAAATGGACACACATATATATTCAATGTTTATATACATACATATGTCAAATGTTACAATGAAAATTTAACTTAATATAACTTCCTATATTATATAAGAGACACACATAATACACATATTCTTCTCTTAATTTGTGTCTATAAACATTATAAACACTTGTGTGTATATACACATTCAGACTAGCTGTTCCAGTCCGAGTCACTCGCTGACTTAAGCAGAATTGGAAGGTAGCTCCAGCATGGGTGAGTGGGGGAGTTCATCACAGCTGTATTGTCCCCCAACCTTGGGTGAGCGCTTGCCAGCTCGTGTTTTCTATGCCTTGCGCTGGCTTCCCATGCTCTTTGTTTGAGAGTAGGAACTCATATATTCTGGTTTCTTTTGTAAAAACAATAGTTTTACAGTTTTTTTCGAAGGACCTTGGATCGTAGATACTTATACACTGTAGTATAACTCTTTGGACCACCATGTGGTCACTCTCCGGTTCGAATACGACCAAACTTCTGGTTTGTAAGGACCATACTTCAGGTTCAGAAGGACCAAATTTCCGGTTCAGAAGGACCAAACTTGTGGGGGAATGTACCTCTACGATAAAGTGGACTGTAAATGTTGCTATACTTAGCTTGTAGATGCATCCACGACCATCCAGCCATCCCAATAATCGTTGTTGATGCAGACGTTCACATCCCCACAGGGCTGTATGGATGTATAAAATCACACATGAGACATATTATTGCCCCAAAGGAGCGTATGCCATATAATCAGTCATTGAATGGACTGAAAGGCGGTTTACTCACTGTGTTTGGGCGGATCGCCCACGAGTAACCAGGTGAATGATAAATCTGCCTAGATTATGATAATGTTCCCATCTTCGCAGTTTTATGAACATAAACATGTCTGAGCAGACTTATCTGGGTATTTTTAACGGACCATTAATTCACACCCGGATATCGCTGCTTTGATTGAAGAACGCTGCTGAAGAGTCACTGCCTTGTTAGACGAAGCACTCCTTGTCCCTTTACATTCTTCAATTTCAGTCTTTTTGCAGTAGTAAGAAGCTGTGCACACTTCTGAATATACCGCGATTTTAATCACTAAACGCGCTGGAACAGAGTTCTTATCCGATTTCCCGACAATAATGGAGATTGAATTAGCGCACCGACATCCGCGACTAATGTCTTTGTTAGGTTAAATCCCCTCGCACCGTATGACCCATTCCTCTCGTGCCTCAGCGGGGCTGAGCATCGCTGACATCAGCACAATTTCAACAAATGCTACATGCTGCTACAAGTGGTAATTCAAATGCTTGTGTTCTCTAAATACTTCGATCACTGGAGCACATGATTGTAAAGTCAAGTGTAGAAATGGAAACAGAAGTTTCCTGTAACTTTTCTGTTACGGCAAAGAGTTACATTTATCTCAAATGTCTATTGACTCATATACACTCGTTGCTACTTGGTCAGACAACACGTGACACACTGCGGTCTCTTCATCTGTTATTAATTAAGTTGTTTTCGAAGCCAGACACGCTTCGTCTGGCCCTTCCTAAGGGCCGGAAAGGGTAAGGCCCTTGAAAATGGCACAAAAGGCTGATACCCCCCTCTTTTGGAGAATTTTCTCCACAATTTTACTAGTAATATTGATACATAGAAGTGAGGAGTATTTCTGGGCACACAAACATAGATGTGCATGCATACAAACACACGCACAAATGCACAAGGTTTTCACACCTTCTGAAAACTGAACTGACACATCCTCTCTCTCTCTCTCTCTCTCTCTCTCTCTCTCTCTCTCTCTCTCTCTCTCTCTCTCTCAACCCATATACACACACATACAAGCAAACGGTCTCTCCCCCTCACGGTCTCCCCTACCCTAAAGGACTCCCCTCCCTCAACCCCTACTAACAGTCCTCCACTCCACCCCCTCACTCCCCTTTCCCTTTTTTTTTTTCACCTACCTACCTCTCTCCACCTCTCTCGAACCCCTGCAACCAAAATTAGATGAATAAACTGCACACACTCAACACTCATACATAACACACCCACACCCTCACCCACACCCACCCAACACATCCCACCCCACACACTCACACACACCCACACACACCCTCAGACCCTCACACCCTCACACACATCACATACCCTCACACACCCTCACACACACACACACACACACACATACCCAACACACACACACACACACTAACACACATACCCAACACACACATGCACACATACCCAACACACACACATACACATATACAAAAAAATGGTAGGGACTCGAAGGACCAAGGGATCAGAGGAGAATGGTTCTGGTAGGGAAGAATGGACGGAAGAGGAGTGCCAAAGGATGGAACAAGAGTGGGAGAGAAATCTATGAGAGCTTTCTGTAAAATTGGAAAAGAGGTTGGAGGAGGAGAAGAAGACTTGCGAGTCACAAGTCGAAGCTGCATGAGCTCGGATAAGGGTCCTAGAAGGTGAGGTAAACAGACTGAAGTGGGTTACAGGGGTACTGACCAGAGAAGACACAGTATCTGAAGCTGGTGCACCCCTACTGAACGAGGGGCCCAACGGGAAGGTAGAAGATATAACTTATGCTAAGGCTCTATCAGCCTACCAAGCAGGGCCAAGGAGTGAAGGGGAAGAGCAGTTGGGTGCAGGTGGAGAGGGGAATAGGTCAAATGCAGAGGCACGACCATGCCACCAAGAGCTACAGGAAACACTAAGGGAGAAAATGGCCATGTACAGACAGGAACCAGAGTAGCAGAGGGAAAGGCAATGGGAGGAGGAGAGGGCGAAGTCAGTGTTTATTCATGGGCTCCAGGAGAGCGAGGGAAGGACACACACTGAAAGACGGCAGGCTGAAAGAAAGGAGATTGTGAACATCATCAAAGAAATAGGTGAAGAGGACATGTCTGAGATTGTAAATTTTCAGATAATAGGGGGTAAGTGAAGGGGAGAAAACGACCAATCAAGCTGATTTTCAGGACAGAAACAGTGCAAAACAGGATCCTCCAAGAGAAACCACGGTTAAAGGAATTGGAAGAATAAAAGAGGGTGTTCCTAGACTGAGACAGAACAAAAACAGAACGACAACAGCTGAAGGAGAGGATACAAAAGCGAAGGGAGCTAGGAGGAGAGACAATAAAAGAATCAACAGAGGACAACCAGATCAGGGCAAAGCAACAAGAGCAAGCACACACAGAACCATCCCCATAACCCCACAACCAATCACGCTATCCCAAAACAAACCACAACTCCCCACCCAACACTCCACTATAGAATCCTGCAGTACACTGCCAGGTACCCCACCCACACAGACCCCACAAAACACAGTGTTAGAGAGGAAACTGAAGGTATATTACACCAACGCTGACGGAATAACAAATAAGTGGGAGGAGTGGCATGAAAGAGTCAAAGAGGCATCACCAGACATCATAGCTCTCACACAAACAGAGCTCACAGGTATGGTAACAGATGCCATCTTTCCAACGGCATATTAGATCCCGAGGAAAGACAAAGGGAACAGAGGGGGTGGAGGAGTGGCACTGCTGATCAAAAACCAATGGGATTTTGATGAGCTGGAGAGAAGAGACAGAGGAGAGGCAAGAGATTACATAGTAGGAACGCTTCAGTCTGGAGGTCCCAAGGTGGTAATTGAAGTGATGTATAACCCACAACAGAACAGCAGGAGGCCAAGGCAAGAGTATGATGATAGTAATAGAATGATAGTTGACACACTGGCTGAAGTGGCCAGAAGGGCTCATGCCAGCAGGGTGAAGCTACTGATCATGGGTGACTTCAACCACAAGGAAATCGATTGGGAGAACTTGGAGCCACATGGGGGCCAAGAAACGTGGAGGGCAAAGATGATGGAGGTGGTACTGGAAAACTTCATGTACCAACACGTAAGGGACACTACCAGAGAGAGAGAGAGAAGAGGATAAACCAGCGAGACTGGACCTAATATTCACCTTGAGTAGTGCAGATATTGAGGACATCACATATAAAAGATCCCTTGGGGCCAGTGATCATGTGGTTTTAAGCTTCGAATACACAGTAGAGTTACAAGTGGAGGGGGAAGCAGGAAGGGCTGGACGAATGAAGTCAAACTACAAGAAAGGGGACTATGCAGGAATGAAGAACTTCCTGAATGGGGTTCAGGGGGACAGAGAACTGGCAGGGAAGTCAGTAAGCGAGATGATGGAATTTGTGACAACAATATGCAAGGAAGCTGAGGAGAGGTTTGTACACAAGGGTAACAGGAATAATGAAAAAGCCAGGATGAGCCCTTGGTTCACCCAAAGGTGCAGGGAGGCCAAAACCAAGTGTGCTAGGGAATTCAAATAGTATAGAAGGCAAAGGATCCAGGAGAATAAGGAGAGCAGTCGTAGAGCCAGAAATAAATATGCACAGGTAAGAAGGGAGGCCAAACGACAATATGAAAATGACATAGCAGTGAAAGCCAAATCTGAAACAAAGCTATTGTACAGCCACATCAAGAGAAAACCAACAGTCAAGGACCAAGTATTCAGGCTAAGGAAGAAAGGGTGACAGGGTGACAGCAGGGTGAAGGGTGACAGGGTGACAGCAGTAAGACAAGACAAAGAGGGGTGGGTAGATTGCATTTTCGTGGACTGTAAGAAGGAGTTTGACACAGTTCCACACAAGAGATTAATGCAAAAGCTGGAGGACCAGGCAGGGATAACAGGGAAGGCCCTCCAATGGATTAGGGAATACCTGTCAGGAAGACAGCAGCAAGTCATGGTAGTTGGCGAGGTGTCAGAGTGGGCGCCGGTGACGAGGACCAGGCAGAACTACAAAGAGATCTGGACAGGCTGGAAGCCTGGTCCAGCAATTGGCTCCTGGAGTTCAGCCCCACCAAGTGCAAATTCATGAAGATTGGGGAAGGGCAAAAAAAATCGCAGATGGAGTACAGTCTAGGGGGTCAGAGACTACAAACCTCAATCAAGGAAAATGATCTTGGAGTGAGTATAACACCATGCACATCTCCAGAGGCGCACATCAACCAAATAACTGCTGCAGCACACATGTAGTACACATTACACCTTCACTGTAGTACACATTACACCTTCACATGTAGTACACATTACACCTTCACATGTAGTACACATTATACCTTCACATGTAGTACACATTATACCTTCACATGTAGTACACATTACACCTTCAAACCTAAGAACAGTGTTCCGACATCTTAATAAAGAATCGTTCAGGACCCTGTACACTGTGTACGTTACGGCCATATTGGAGTATGCAGCACCAGTTTGGAACCCACACCTAGCTAAGCACGTAAAGAAGCTAGAGAAAGTGCAAAGGTTTGCAACAAGACTAGTGCCGGAGCTAAGGGGTATGTCCTACGAGGACTAAGAGAAATAGTCCTGACGACATTGGAGGACAGGAGAGATAGGGGATACATGATAACGACATATAAAATACTGAGAGGAATTGACAAGGTGGACAGAGACAGAATATTGCAGAGATGGAACACAGCAACAATGGGACACAGTTGGAAGTTGAATCACAGGAATGTTAGAAATTATTTCTTCAGTCACAGAGTGGTCGGGAAGTGGAATAGTTTGGGAAGCGATGTAATGGAGGCAGGTTCCATACATAGCTTTAAGAAGAGGTATGATAAATCTCATGGCGCAGGGAGAGTGACCCAGTAGCGGCCAGTGAAGAGGCGGGACCAGGAGCTATGACTCGACCCCTGCAACTACAACTAGGTAAGTACATATATAGAGCACCCAACACATAGTAATGGGGAGTAACTGGGTGGGACCTAAGTAGTTGTGTACACACATCAGCGATGCACGTAGGTGCATAGGCCAGGCAAAATACACCAATAGTGTAAGTAAGTTTACTCAGGGACACAAATGCATAGCATAGACTGCATACATAGCGCCGCATAGGTGAAGAGAACCTAGTGTAGAGAAAATAGGATATCCCAAAAAGCAGGAAAGAAGGACGTATGACAGTAACTTAACACACACAGCCAGTACACGTACACACGTGTATACACAAAAGATCATAAATACACACACACAAGCTAGTACGTTTCCCTACCCTAACGTGGTTTAAACAAATACACAGGATACCCCTATTCCTACCTCCCCCTCTCCTACTCCTCCTATATCTCTCATATATCTCCTACACCTACTCTCTCACACTCCCTGTCTCACACTCTCTCACTTTCTCACACTCTCTCATTCACACTCCCTCACTCACACTCACTCACATTCTCTCCCTCACACACTCTCACACCCCCTCTCTTTATCTCTCCCTCCACTTCTCCTCCCTCTTCATCCTCCATCTTCTTCCACTATCCCTCTTTTCTCACTCCTCCCCTCTCCCCTTGTTTTTCTGGCACTTCCCTTCCCCCTCTCCCTTTGTACCCCCTAAGCTCCCCCACATCTATCTCCTCTCTGCCGCTCTCTATACCTATCTCTCACACTGTCGCTGCCACACTCTCCCACTCATGCTCTCACTAACATTCTCACTCACACTCTCTCACTCACACTCACACTCTCTAACTTCCATTCTATCATTTTCTCTCACTCTCTCACACTCATACTCTACCATTCTCTGTTTCACACTCTCTACCACACTCTCTCTCTCACTCTCACACTCTCACACACACACACTCTCACACTCACTCTCTCACACACACACACACTCTCTTTCTCTCTCTCCACTTTCCCTTCTTCTTCATCCTCCATCTCCTCCCCCTACCCCTCTCTTCTCATTCCTCCCATTCCCCCTTGCTTTTCTGGCACTTCCCTTCCCCCTCTCCC
Source organism: Cherax destructor (assembly GCA_009830355.1). Classification (NCBI taxonomy): domain Eukaryota; kingdom Metazoa; phylum Arthropoda; class Malacostraca; order Decapoda; family Parastacidae; genus Cherax; species Cherax destructor. The sequence goes on from WNWK01024304.1 coordinate 7,243, forward strand.
CTTGAACCCCCAAACCCTACTCCCATCTCTCTTCCCTCTGCCACTGCCCCCTCCTGATTTATATCCCTATCTCTCACACTCTCTCACTCACACACACACTCCTTCACACTCTCTCACTCCCATTCTATAAATTTCTCTCTCCTTCTCTCTCTTTTTCTCTCTCTCCCTCACACATACACGCACTCTGAAAATATATAAGCTTCGTTCTGTAATAAAATGGGCTACACAAGAAGAGGGACGAAAACCATGGATCTGGTGGATGAGCCTGGGAGGGTAGTTTGGGAGGCAGAGCTCACTAAAGGGACGATGAGTGGGGAAGGAAGCTAGTAGAGCTTAGCATGAAAACGGAGGAGAGGATAACTGAAGAGAGCAGGAAGCTAAGACACAGTGATTAGAAGTCACCTGAAACAGCTTAAAGAAAAAAATGACAATTCAGACATGACATCAGGAACTTCTACATCAGTCACAGACAAGGGGACTGTGGGGGAGCAAAGAAGCTATTCTGTATGAAAAGGCCGTATCAGACCCACGTGGGGCCTGGGAAAAGACGAGGAGCACACTAAGAACAAATGAGAGGTCTGAAGACAATGAAGTAGCTATGCTATATCCAGAGACTCCAACAATCAACTGCAGTGGCCAGGAACACATGAGCAGGAAGGACAGACCACGGAGCATAGGGGCTTCAGCCTGGAAATGGACTGAAGGAAGGGACACTTCAATGGAAAGAACTAAAACATCTCAGAGGATGCAAAGGGTGACACACTGGGAGGACGAAAGGGAGAGGTAAGTTTTTGTCTACGAGCTCCAGGAAGTTGAAGGGGATACCCATGATAAAAGAAAACAGGAGGAGAAAAAACGAATGAAGGTATCATGTAAGGAATAGGTGAAGGCAACATGACCCAGGTGACAAACTTTCGGAGAATTGGGTGGTTTACAAGTGGAAGAGAACGGCCTCTCAAAGTAATTTTCAAGGCAGAATCAGCTCGATCCATGAACCTGCAGGAGAAAGCATGACTGAGAGACAATCGGAGTACTAGAGAGTGTACCTCGATCGAGACAGAACACTAGAGGAAAGGATGTTACTGAAAGAGAGGATACAAAGACAAAGGAGGAACGAGAGGAAATGCCAAAGAAGAGCAGAAGAACACAGACCCAGGTAGAAGGGCAAAAACACTCTCCAGAAACACCCGCAGAAGGACTCAAACTATGACAACCCCAAGGCAACTGAACAATTTAAACTGACACCCACTCACCGGTCCCTCTGTCCCCACCCCCCACACCACAAACCCCACCCCTACAGCAACCCCCAACCCTACAGCAACCCCCTACAGGCACGCTGCCCTACCCCCATCACAAACCCCACCCCACCTGTGATGAGTGGGGTTCCACAGGGGTCAGTCCTAGGACCGGTGCTGTTTCTGGTATTTGTGAACAACATGACGAAAGGAATAGACTCTGAATTATCCCTGTTTGCAGATGATGTGATGTTGATGAGAAGAATTCAATCGGACGAGAACCAGGCAGAACTAGAAAGGGATTTGGACAGGCTGCAAGCCTGGTCCAGCAATTGGCTCCTGAAGTTCAACCCCACCAAGTGCAAACTCATGAAGATTGGGAAGGGCAAAGAAGACCACAGACGGAGTACAGTCTAAAGGGCCAGAGACTACAAACCTCACTCAAGGAAAATATCTTGGGGTGAGTATAACACCAGGCACATCTCCTGAGGCGCACATCAACCAAATAACTGCTGCAGCATACGGGCGCCTAGCAAACCTAAGAACAGCATTCCAACATCTTAATAAGGAATCATGCAGGACCCTATACACTGTGTACATTAAGCCCATATTGGAGTATTCAGCACCAGTTTGGAACCCTAACCTAGCCAAGCACATGAAGAAACTAGAGAAAGTGAAAAGGTTTGCAGCCAGACTAATCCCAGTGCTAAGGGGTATGTCCTACGAGGAGAGGTTAAGGAAACTGACCTGATGACACTGAAAGACAGGAGAGATAGGGAAGGACATGATAATGACATAAAATTTTGAGAGGAATTGACAAGGTGCATAGAGACAGATTGTTCCAGAGATGGGACACAGCAACATGGGGACACAGTTGGAAGTTGAAGACTCAGATGTTAAGTAAAAGGACACAAATGCAACTAATGTGACATTTTATTGTGGTAACGTTTCGCTCTTTAGGAGCTTTGTCAAGCTGTTACAAGCCGTTAAACTCAGATGAATCAGAGGGATGTTAGGAAGTATTTCTTCAGTCACAGAGTGGTCAGAAAGTGGAATAGTTTGGGAAGCGATGTAGTGGAGGCAGGATCCATTTATAGATTTAATTAAGAAGAGGTATGATAAAGCTCATGGCGCAAGAAGAGTGACCCAGTAGCGGCCAGTGAAGGGGCGATGCCAGGAGCTATGACTCGATCCCTGCAACAACAACTAGGTGAGTACAACTATGTGATTACACTATCTCTCTCTCCTCCACTCCCTCTTCATCTTTATTCTTCTCCTCCCCCTCTTTTTCCCCCTCTTCCACTTGCTTATCTGTCAATTCATTTCCTTCTATCTCCTTCTACCCATTTGTACCCCCTAATCTCTCTTCCCCTCTGCCACTGTCCCCCTTCCCACTGTATATACTTCTCCCCCTCCCTATCTCCCTCCCCCTTTCCCTCCCTATCTTCCTCCCCCTTTCTCTCTCTATATCCCTCCCCCTTTCCCTCCCTACAACAAACACCCACCTTCACACACACACACACACATACACACACACACACACACACACACTCAGTCCTGAAAATACATAAGCTCCTTCTATTTAAAAAAAATGGGTTACCAAGGAGCAAGGCAAAGAACCAGGGGTCTGATGGATGTATCTGGGAGGGATGATTGGAAGGCAGAGCTCACAAAAAGGGAGGAAGAGTGGGGAAGGAAGCTAGAAGTACTTGGCAAGATAATGAAGAGGATGATAGCTGCAGAGAACAGGAAATGGGAGCTACAAACTATAGCAGCAGAAGCTAAGATACAGTGCTTAGACGAGGAACTTAAAAATCTGAAACTGCCTAAAGAAACAAAGGACAGCACAGCCATGACATCAGGGACTTCTATATCAGTGACGGATGAGGGGACTGTAGAAGGCCCTATCAGACCCACATGGGACCCAGGAAAAGACAACAAGCACACTAAGAACAAATGAGAGAACTAAAGACAATGAAGGATCTAAGCTAAATACAGAGACTCTAACAGACAACTGCAGTGGCCAGGAACAGCTGAGCAGGAAAAACAGACCACTGGGCACAGGGCATCATCCAAGGAAAGATTGAAGGAAGGAACTCTTCAATGGAAGGAACTAAATCACCTCAGAGGATGCAAAGGGAGATACAGTGGGAGGAGAAAGGGATAGGTCATTTTTTGTCTATGGGCTCCTGAAGTCGAAGGGAAAACTACGATCAAAGAAAACAGGAGGAGAAAAAAGCGATTGAAAGAATAATAAAAGCAATAGGTGACAAATGTTCGGAGAATTGGGTAGTTTGCAGGATCCTGCAGGAGACAGCAGGGCTAAGGAACAAACCGTAGTACAGAAGAGTGTACTTTGATTGACACAGAACACAAGAAGAAAGGATGATACTGAAAGAGAGGGTACAAATACGAAAGGAGGAACAAGAGACAATGATGGAGATGAGTAGGAGAACCCAGACCCAGGTTGAAGAGCAAACACACTCTCCTCCAGAAACCCCCATAGAATTAATCCAACCACGACAACCTCAAAACAACTGAACAATCTCTGCCCAACCCACATCACAAACCCATCCCTACAGCAACCCCTATGGGAACTCTGCCCCAACCCATCATCACAAACCCCACCCCCAAAGCAACCCCCCATAGGCCCCCACCAGGGCTCCCGCTCCCCCATCTCCAATATTCTCTCAGGACCACTGTCTTAGAAAAGAAGTTGAAGGTTTCGTACACAAACATGGATGGAATAATGAATAAATGAGAGGAGTGGAATGGAAAAATCAATGAGATGTCCCCCAGACATCATAGTAGTCACAGAAACGAAACTCACTGAGACAGTAACAGACGCAGTCTTCCCAGGGGGATATCAGATCCTTAGGAAAGATAGAAGGAGCAGAGGGAGAGGAGGGGTTCCACTGCTCATTAAAAACCGATGGGGATTTGACGAAATGGAAGGAATGGACAAGATTGGAGAAAGGGATTACATAGTAGGCACAATTCAGTCTGGAGAACATAAGGTAGTCATTGCAGTGATGTATAACCCGCCACAGAACTGCAGGAGGCCAAGAGATGAATATGCAGAGAGCAACAGAGCAATGGAGGTGGCAAGAAGAGCTCACTCAAGCAGAGCAAAGTTACTGGTTATGGTGACTTCAACCCCTTGGGACCCCGCTCGACACAGGCGCCCATTGTGATACCTCATCACGTACCATGACTCGTTGTTGCCTCCTGTCAGGTATTCTCTGATCCATTGCAGCGCCTCTTCCTGTTACATGCCTAATCCTCAGCTTCTGCACTTATCTCTTGTGAGGAACTGTGTCGAAGGCCTTCTTGCAGTCTCAAGAAAATGCAAACAACCCACTCTTCTCTCTCGTGTCTTACCTCTGTTACCTTGTCATAAAATTCTAGAAGGTTTGTGACCCAGGATTTGCTCTTCCATGAATCCATGCTGGTTGTTGGTGTCGTTTATAATCTTGTTTGTTCCAGGTGCTCTACCCTCATTCCTGAATGGGAAAACCTGGAGCCACACAGGGGGCCCGAAACATGGAGAGCCAAGAGAGAGAGGAAAGATGAACCAGCAAGACTGAACCTCGTGTTCACCCTGAGCAGATCGGACATTGAGTCATCATGTACGAGAGGCCCCTTGGTGCTAGTGATCATGTGGTTCTGAGCTATGAATACATAGTGTTACAAGTGGAGAGTGTAACAGGAGTTGAATGGGAAAGCCAAACTATAAAGGGGGACTACATAAGTATGAGGAACTTCCTGCAGGAGGTTCAATGGAACAGAGAATTGGTAGGGAAGGCAGTAAATGAATTGAAGGAATACAGAACAAGAAAATGCAAGGAGGCAGAGGAAAGAGTTTGTTCCCAAGAGCAACAGGAACAATCGGAAGACCAGAACGAGCCTTGGTTTACCCGAAGGTGTAGGGAGGCAAAACATAAGTCACTAAGACTGGAAAAAGTACAGAAGACAAACACACGAAATAGGAGATCAGTCGAAGAGCTAGAAAAGTATGACAGATAAGAGGGAGGCCAGCGACATGTACGAAAACCACATAGTATCGTAAGTCAAATCTGAACTGAAACTGCTGTATAGCCACATTAGGAGGAAGACAAAAAGACAAAGACCAGGTAATCAGGCTGAGGAAAGAAGGTGGGAGCTCACAAGAAACTATCTAGAGGGATGTGAGGCCCAATACGAGATTTAAAGAAACATTTACAGTGGAGAAAGGAAGGACTCTTGGAAGACAGCTCTTTAGGGGGCTCCTTGTCGCGTAAAGTGCTATCAGTCTGAGGAATTGGACCTCTTGGTCTTTCTTCCTCAGACCGAACCAATACCCCCAACCCTCCCCTTCCTTTCCCATCTTCCCCATCCTCCCTTTCCTTCCTCCTCCTCCTCATCCCTCCCCTTATTTCCATCCCATTCTGTTAAGGTCCTTGGCGGTGGTGGGTTGCCGTGGAATCTGGATCGGCTGGGGATGTCCGATCCCTCTCCGGTTTCCGGGGTGGCCTTGTGTATCTTTCGGGCGACGGTGTATCTCTGGAGGCCACCTTTCGATTCTGGGGGTTGTGGCTGGGCGGTATGCTTTGGTGGATATCCAGCCGCCCTCTCTTTTGTCCGCCGAGGTGGCTCGGTGGATGTGAGGTTGCTATCCTGCATTGCTGGTTTACTGGCATGAAGGGTAGGTTATGGCATGGGTTCCATGCAGCATCTGCACTACTTGCGGTGTTGAGGTCTCTAGAGCGCGGAGGGGATTTATGCCCCTTTTATTCCTCCTAGGAGCTATTCCTCCACGTTCCCCCTTTTTTTATTCTTTTTTTATTTTTATTTTATTTTCTTAATTTTTTTTCTTAAAAACAAAAAGAAAGAAGTAACCTAACCATGGCTGACCCAATCCATTAATCCAATACCCCGGCCCCTTCCTGATACCGCACCTAGTTCTGACCCTACCTCGTTATCGACAACTCTTCGGACAACTCCATACCCCTGTACCTCTTGCTGGTGCCGGTTCGTCACCTGCTTCAGGTACCAGGGTTCCGACTCGTTTTGACATATCTGACCTTCGCTCTTCTCTGACATTGATTCCTGCTTCCCTCGACGGTGCGGGAATTTTCAAATCGCTCGCCCGTCTCCCATCAGACCACACGCGGGCCCACATCCAAACGACCAAGACCCTTCCATGACGATTCGACTCTTCCTTCTGTTTATCTCAGAAACAACTAGCACGTCGCGCACTCCCCCCTTTGATACTTTGTTTCACCCCTACTCAATGGACAAAGTTTTTTACTCTGGGCCGACTACTCCAACTAAATTATCTTTCTGATCATAGTTTTGGGAAAGCTCTCCCCACGCCATGTAGGGAAAAATATCTCTTTTCATGTCCCAAGAGTGGCACTCGGGGATCATCACGGTCCCGAATGCTGGCCAAGCTCGCGATCTTTTCCTTTTTTACGACCATAGATACTATTCCCCATCATTATTGACAATCATCATTCTCTTAATTCTTGTAGTGGTACTGTCATTTTACCCACACCATTGTCCAACGGAATTTCCAGACATGTGGTGAAGACATTTTGGAGCAACGTGAGCTCCAAGAACCCCCTATCCTTAAGGTTGACATTTTTACCCCCCCTGCCAATAAGCAAAGACATTTCCTTGCAATATCCCTGTTTAACATTTGACTGCCATAAACCCTCACCTTCGGTCTACTTGCAGGTCAACGTTTCCCAAAAGGTGACTCCCACACCACAGCAGTGTAGAAACTGCTGGCTGGTCATCCAGCGAAATATTGCAGGTCCATGGCCGAATGCCCAGTCTGTGGTGCCGACGACCATGCCAGTCCTTCTTGTATTTTCCCCCCCCTCTTTTAAAATTCAGAGGCACATCCATCGTACTCTCGCCGTTGTTAGGTTTACCTGAATGAGCGGGAAATCCGTTTTTCCAAAGAGGGGGAAGGTTTCCCAACGCTTTTGGGTCCTCATTTACGCCTTCAAGGAGATTCTGTATTTCCTATTCTTCTTTTGCTAAACGTCGCCCCATTTTGGGGCCCCAAACCCTTGACTTCTGTGGTTCCAAATCCTCAGTTACCCTGTCTCGAATCCTTTTGATGTTCTTGGTTCAGAGGTCCCTACCTCGGCATTAAAACTGTCCACATCCTCCCTCTACTCACTCGCACAGTTCTGAGTTTTACTCGTCCTCGTCCTTCGCCTAAACCTCAGCGCCTCCCTTTTTCCCTAAAGCCCGGCAAACAATCCCGGGTTAACGTGTGTGGAGGTTCATCCTCCTCCCTCGTCTAATTTCTTCACCCCCTTTGTCCCCTCTCTTTCCCTTTCCCCTGACTGACCCCCCCCAACCACTCCCACTTTTGTCCTTTCCAAGTTCCTTCGACATTTTCCCCTCTTCTATCTCTCGCCCTCTATTTAGTACAGTCTATAGATTTCCCCGATGGGTTCTCACTCTCCTTCCATTTTTTAATGTTCCGCATTCTGCATTTTTTGTCTTCCGAAAATCTGGAAGGTATTGCAGAATATATTTCAAGTCTGGAACGATGATGGACGCCGCTCCATCGGGAGGTTCCTCCCCCTCTCTTTCCCGTCTACACCCTCCTTCCTTCACAACCCCCTCCTTTCTTGATTACAGGTTTTCCGCTGCCTCCACACGTGGACTTTTCTAACCCTATTCCACAGATACCTCTCATTTGACTTATATCTTTCTCCCATAAATCATGGCTTATTTGTGGAATATCGAGGCCTCAGGGTAGGGGAAAACCCCCAGGTGTTGCTCCCCCAAGTTTTCCTTTTGGGGGTTCGTTTGCAAGAACCCAAATTACAACCCAATGTTATCAGGCCCTATTCAGGCTATGATTTGTTATATTCATTGACCCCCTTTTTCCGAGGGAAACCCTTTTTTAACGAAAGTGCTCTTCTTATACGCACTGGTGTTCCATCCCACAGCTCTATGTTCCTTCTTCCTTACATTACACCGCAGCCCGTATCCACTTTAATAAATTGTATACATCCCGTTCTTTATATTCTCCCCTTCGCGAGCATTGTCTATCCCAGATGTTGATTTTCTGGTTTCTTCCTTACCGCCACCTCTTCTGTTCCTTTGGGGATTTTAACGCACACCATTTTTCTGGGAGGGTCCCACGCTCCTGTGGCTTAAATTTGGGGGCATTTCTTGCTTCTCTCCTCCTCCATGTTTTAAAAAGGGTACTTTACTCATTTTGGGTCCTCGAACTCATTCTTTTCCCGCCCCATCTCTCCATCTGCTTTTCTTCAACAGTCCTTGACTTCACCCGGTCTGTCCTCCCGGACTTACGTGACAGCGACTTTCCCAAAAGTCCTTAAGTCCCTTCGGTTTTTTCCCCCTCCCCGTTACCCACGCTGGCAAAACCGGGCGAATGGGACCTTACACACATCTTACTGCCTTTCATGAGGTTCCTTCCTCGTCCTCCATTGATGAGGTTTACATCCTTTTCATCCTCTGTCTTCACAGCGGCTTCACATTCTATTCTAAACCTCAGGCAAGCTTTTCAGAAGTGCGTGCCTTGGTGGTCTCCCCGCTTGTGCTCAGAATACGTTTGAAACGCGCCGGGGGCAGGTATCGATATAACAGAACCACAGAGAGATTTTAAGCAGAAAGGCACTTGCTCGCCAAAAAAAGGGGATGCTAAACGCACTTGCTGGCGAGATTACGTTTCTACTGTCACCCCGGGTTCTTCTAGGTCATCTGGAAGAAATCGGAAATTAAGTGGTATCTCCGACCCGGTTCCTGTTCTGCTGGTGTCGAAAAGCAACCCTTGCCGTTGCCACTGAAATTGGTAATCATCGTCCACATATCTCAGGGGCTCCAATGCCCCCGTTCCTTTATTCTAAGTCTCAGCGAGTTAAAGCCTTAGATTTTTTTTCTCCCATAGAAGAATCTTATAATGTGCCTTTTACCCTTCAAGAACTGAGGCAACACCCCTGCCCCTTTCCGGGTCATCGGCACTGGGCCAGACGGCAAAATATTCCCATGCTAACAGCATTTACATCAGTCTGCGCTTACTGTCCTCTTACGACTCTTTTTTAAACCCTTTTATGGTCGCAAGGAGTTCTTTCCCCAGCTGTGGAAGTCTGCTTTGTTCTCCCTTTTCCCAAAACCCGGTACTACGGACGTTACCTACTACCGTCCAAAGTTCTTACCAGTGCAGTTTGAAGGTGATGGAACGTCTAGTTAACAGACGTTTGATGTGGTATTTGGCGCACAATAGTCTCTCCTCTAGTCATTTTGGCTTCCGTAAGGGCGTTCGCCATTGACCCTTGCTGCGCTTTTGGGTACGTATATTCGTAATGCCTTTGCTAATAACCACTGGTTATCGCTATCTTTTTTGACCTTGGAAGGTTTATGATACAACTTGGAGATATAATATCTTGGCCCAGGCCCCCCTTAGGCCTCCCCAGGCAACCTACCATTCTTCCTAAAGCCTTCTTTTAAATGACAGACATTTCCGGTCCGTTAGTAATGAACTTTCCGAATTTGTCCAAGCTGAAGGGGTCCCCAAGGATGTCTGAGCACAATACTTTTCGCTTGCTATAAATAATCTGCATCTGTTCTCCCATCCAATATTTGGTCATCGCTCTATGTGGATGACTTTGCTATAGCTTGTGCAGGTGCTGACTGTCACCTCATTGCAGTCCCTCCAGCATGCCATCAACCGGCTTAAATTTTCTAGTGGCAAACTTCATCAAATTACGTTTAGCCAGACGCTCAGTGGTCTCTGATCATCCATTGTAATTTACGGGCCTACGCATTCAGAACGTGGAGCACAGCCAGGTTTTCGGCCTCCTGTTTGACCGTCGATTGTCCTGAAACTTTCATATTACCTCTCTTGAAGGCAAATTTGTCACAAACGACTGAACTCTTCTTAAAACCTCGCACATTTTTATGGGGGCTGATCGTAGAACTTCCTTCGCCTGCTATCTCAGCCCCACTTTATCAAACTCTTGACTATGTGACCAGATATATTCGGCGGCCTCCTCGCTACTTCCATCCTTAATCCCCCATCCATCACCAGGGATTACGCTTATGCCTTGGTGCATTCTCTGTTCTTCCCCGGTTGAGAGCCTTCCCTATGGTGGAAGCGAACATTCCATCCCTTGTCCGATCGTCGTGATGCACATTGCATTCGCTATTATGTTCGCTCATGACCTGCGCAATCCTTCCATGTATAGGATTGTTACAAAATGTTAGTAGACGCTCTTATTTGTTCGTCGTCCCTGCTTGCTTCGTCCCTTTTCTCTTCGTCTCCGTGTCTGTTCTCTTCCTCTTCCTGCGCGAAAGCCCGCCTACCTACGCAGGCGGCTTCTCGCTCTTTTTTCTAGACCACTTCCGCTCTCATTCCCATGCCGTCGCAGTATAAACTCATGGTTCAAAGTCCCGACGGCGTCGATTCGCAGCAGCAGTGTTTCCGGACAGCGTCATGAGGGCATCTATTACCTCGTCTAGCATATTTACGGCTGAATTGTATGCCATTCTTGTGGCACTTATCCGTATTGGCATCTATGCTCGTATCACTATTTCAGGTCGTTTCAGACTCCCCTTAGTGCTTTACAGGCTATCCAGAAATTGATACACCTCACCCCCTAGTTCTTCGTATCCAACTTTGGTTACGCCGTATCTCTAGCAAGCACAAAGATATTGTTTTTTGTTGGGTCCTGGTAATGCTTGATGCAAAGAGCAATGAATGGCAGACACTGCTGCGCGGTCAGCAGTACATGACCTTCCAGTTTCATATAGAGTGTGTTCTTTTTACGGACTATTTTGTACGTCATTGCTACCCACCTCGCACCTGCTGGCAACAATGCTGGTCTGACCTACAAATAACAAACTTCATTCTGATTAAACCGAGATAGGTTTCTGGCCTCTTCTGTCACCAATGTCGGTGCTGGTGACTACACTCTCCCTGTCTTTGCATTGGCCACACTCCCGCCCCTCTCTGTGAGTAATTGTCAGGTTCCAGTGTCTGTCTGGATATATTCCTGCTGGACTGTCCATCATATCAACGAGCACGTAGAATTTACCTCCAACGGCGTCTCGCCCTGTGGCCCTTTCTTTTCCTTCCCTTCTTGCTGATGGACCTTTAATCCTGACTCCTTCAGTTGACTTTTTGACAGAACTGACTTACACAATAAACTCTGAAATATACTCTAGCACCTCCTCAGTCCCTTCTACCTCGATCTCTCGCTACTCCTCTATCCCTGCACTATCCATCATCCTGCTGTATTCCGTCACCCCACCACCATCCATCTCTGCTACAATTTATTCTTCCTACATCCTGTCCTTCCTGCCGTGCTGTATAACCTTAATTAAGCGCTGATTATTATAATACACCTAAAGACAGTAGAGGGGGACACCAACAAGGAATATACCAAGTTGGATGGAATACACACAACTGAGGAGGAGTTGGAAGCTGGGCAAGTGACCTTGATACCTCAAAGGCGGTGGGATTGGACAACAACTCTCTCTGATCTAGAGAGACAGAGACGCTGTAAGCATCAACCACTCTTTCAACACATATACTTTGAAACTGGGCAACTACTTGAGGTATGGAAGAAGGCAATGTAGTCCCCATTTTTAAGAAAGGAGACGAAACAGGCACCCAAACCCATAGACAAGTATACTGGCATATAAAAGTATGAAAATTTGGGATGGAAAGGGTTAGGGGGAAAAGGAGTGGTGACCCCCGGAAAAAAAAAAGATTATAAACAAAAACCCCAAAGGGGATTCATGGAAGGCAAATCCGAGTCACAAACCTTCAAGAGTTTTATGACAAGGAAAACAGAGGGGGGAACGAGAGAGAAGGGGGGGTTTTTTGATTTTTTTTGACGGGGGCGGGGGCTTTCCACAGTTCTAAATAAGTTAGTAAAAGCTAGAGGATCAGGCACTGGAAGGCGCTTAATGGTTTTGAGAATACCTGACAGGGGGGCAACAACGAGTCATGGTACGTAATGAGGTATCACAAGGGGCCCGGGGGGCGGGGGGGGCCCAAAAAAGGTCAGCCCCAGGACCAGTGATTTTTTTGTATATGTAATGAATGAGGGGAAGGGGGTAGACTAAAAGGGGGCTCTATTCACAGATAATGAAAAAAATTAAATCATATGAGGATCAGGCAGGACACAAAGAGACCTGGACAGGCGGGGGACATGTTCTGAAATGGCTACTTAAATTTTTAACCCGAAAAAGCAAAGTCATGGTCGGAAAAGGGGGGCCAAAAAACGCAGACAGAGTAAAACCTAGGTACCCAAAAAACCCCCGTAAGCTTCCCAAAGGAGAAAAATCTTGGGGGGTTTTAAAAAACCCGAACACGTCTCCAGAAGCACACATCCCAGATAACTATTGCAGCATATGGGGGCCAAACCTGAGAATGGTTTCCCCGCCCCCTTAATTATGAATGTTCAAGAACTGTACACCGTGTACGTCAGGAAATACTAAGGCACCTTTTAAAAACCCCCACACATGGTCAAAGTAAAAAAAATTTTAGAGAAAGAAAAAGGTTTTGCAAACCGGTTAGTTCCGAAAAAAGGGAATTCCTCAAAAAAGGGGTTAAAAGGGAAATGGAAAAAAATTTGGAGGACAGGGGGGTTAGGGAAAATGATAACGACATACAAATTTCTCCGATGAATAGATAAGGTGAAAAAAAGATGTTCCATGGGGGGAAAAAACCAAACTGGGGGTCAAAGGGTTTTGAAGACTCAGATGAAAAAAAGGGGGATGTTTAATAAGTGAGGTAGTGGGGCGGGGAACCCCATACTTAGCTTTAATGAGGTATGATAAAGTTCATATAGGGAGAGGGGGACCTAGTAGAGATAAAAGAATAGGCGGGGCCAGGAGCTGAGTCTTGACCGGTAACCACAAATAGGTGAGTACACACACACACACAAAAAGTAAAGGACATATCATAAGAACATAAAAAAAAAGGGGAACACTGTGGCGGGCCCCACGGGGCCCATGACGGTTCAAGTCTCCAACAGGTTTTCCCAAACCCCCCCGACCCAGCTAGGTCAGGTTTTTCACTTAAGGAAGGAGCACTGCAACGACCTAGTAGCACAAGCTAGTCGGACCAACTCACACCCAACCGCACCCATTCATAAAATTTTTAAAAAAGGATAAACCCGGGACCCCCCCGGACTCAAGGTATTTTGGCACTACCATTAAGGAATTAGAAGGCAAATGACCTTGTAGTACAAGCTAGTCGGGGCCCAAAATCACACCCACCCACACCCCCATGTATTTATCTAACCTTTTTTTTAAAAATACACAACGTCTTAGCATCTATGTTTTCCCTGGGGGTTTGTTCCCCCCCAATCCACAACTCATTACCAAACCAGTGTTTTCCCCAAACCTTCCTGAATGTGAACTTTTCCAACTTGAAACCATTGCTGCGAGTCCTGTCTTGGCTGGATTTTTTCCCAAAAGCTGTTTACATCCCTTTATTTTTCCTTTTTTCCCCTTTATACACCCAATCTATCCCCCCAATTCTACACCTTTCTAAAAGTCAGATTCAGGGCCCTCAGTCTGTCCTCATAGGAAAATTTTATCATTGGGGGAACTTTTATCCTCCTCTGTACGTTTTTCCCCCCAAAATTTTTTATTTTTAAAACGGTGACCAAAACTTTTTGTGGTGTTTTGGGGGACAATGGATGTTTTCCCCAAAAAGAGTGAGAGAATTTTTTAAAAAATTTTTTTTTTTATTAACACACCCCGGGGTTCCCCCCAAGGCAGGGGGGGGGAAAAAAAAACTTTCATCATCATTCACTCCCCCCCCTGTCTTCAGAGGGGTCTTTACACACAGTTTAAAAAAGCTGCAACATTAACACCCCCCCTTTAGAGTGCAGCCTTCTTCCCATCTGGACTCAAATCCCCTCCGGTTTCCCTGATTCCCTTTTATAAATGTTACTTTTTTTTACACTCCAACAGCCCTCAAGTATTAAAAAAACCCCCTTTTCTCCATTCACCCTATCAAATACGCTCACACATGCTTGCTGGAAGTCCAAGCCCCCGCACACAAAAAATTCCTTTACCCCCCTCCCCATCCTTTCCAGCCGACCCCCACCACGCCTTCCTCCACTAAGTTTTTCCCCTTTCGAAGTTATTCTGTCCCGTTCCATTCTTCTCATGCCCCAACCATCAACAACCCTCCCCAGCTCTCTGGATAATAGGGTTTTTGGGAATCCCGCACCTCCTAATTTCCAAACTCCAATTTCTGCATTATATTCACACAACACATTGACCTCAGAAATACATCTCCACTGCCCCCCCAGCCTTCTCCTCGTTGCAAAATTCATCACTCATGTTTACACCCATATAAGAGTGTTGGTATAACCAAAATCTCATACATTCCCTTCTTTTCTTCCATGGGCAAAGTTATTTGTCTCACAGACCCCAAATGCTGCACTCACCCTTTTTCCTCATCAATTCTATGATTCACCCCCATCCTTCATAGACCCATCTGCTGGGGCATGTCCACTCCCAAATATCTGAATACATTCACCTCCTCCATACTCTCTCCCCCCAATCTTTCCCAATCTTTCGTCACCTAATCTTTTTGTTTTCCCCCTCACCTTACTCTTTCCTATATTCACTTTCAATTTTTTTCTTTACACACCCTACCAAATTCATCCACCAACCTCTGCAACTTATCTTCAGGAAAAACCCGAAAACACAGTGTCATCAGCAAAAAACAACCGACAACTCCCCCTTTGTATTTGATTCTTTATCTTTTAACACCCAAACCTCTTGCCAAGACACTCGCATTCACTTCTTACAACCCATCTATAAATTTTGAACAAACACTGACATAAACATCCTTGTCTAAGGCCCCTTTTACGGGGAAATCCCCCCCTTTTCCCCTCCTACACCCAACGACTTCACTACCTCAAAAAACTCTTCACTTTTTCATAACCTACCCCCTATTCCAACCCGCAACATCGCCACATTGCCCCCTATCCCCCCCCATAAACCCCCTTTTTTTAAACCCCCAAAAAAATCCACAAAAACCTCTTTACCCTTACCCAAATACGTTCACCTATATGTTTCACTGTAAACATTTTTGGTCTAACACCCCTACCTTTCCAAAACCCCCCTTGTTCATCTCCCATCCGCTTTATGTCTTACTCTTAATTCTTTCAATAATAACCCTACCATATTTTTTAAACCAGGACACTCAACAGACTTTTTCCCCCAAAAATTTTTTTTTCCCTTTGCCCCCTTTTTTTTATACAAAGGAACAATTCACGCTCTCTGCCAATCCCAGGTCCCTTTTACCCTCTTCAATACATTTATTGAAAAATTCCCCAACCCCACCCAAAACTATATCCCCACCTGCTTTTAACTTTTCTATTATTTATCCCATCAATCCCATCCCTTCCCCCTTTCATTTACCCACTGTCTCACGAATTTCCCCCACACTCAAAACCCGGCTTTTTCCCCCCTACAAGATTTTTTCCCCCCTTTTGCCCTATACACAAAACCCACCCTATCTTCATAAATTTTTTAAAATATACAGAAATTTTTAAAATTGGATAAAATTTTTCCCCAAGAGGGTTTTGACCCTCGGGGGTGTCGGGGTAAGAAAACCAGGTACCCGGGGGAAAATTGTATCGAAAAGTTAATAAACCATAAAATAATGGTACTTACATCCTGCAGGGGTGTCGGGGAGCGGAGGCTTAGGATCCTTTTTAAAATTGTATCACAAGGTTTTTGAGGCGGAGTGTCCTTCCCCTTTTTTAAAAGGGGGTTAGCTTTTTTTTGAATGGATACAATACCAACAAGATAAAAAATTTTTATCTTTTTGGATTTCCTTCATAAAAAATTGTCAACATTTGCAACATCGGGGAAATTTTGGGGTTTAGAGGACTTACACATAACCTTTTTCACGACTTCTACAATACCTCTAACCCACCCCTTTGGGGGATGATCTACTTCCCCGGGGGAAAACCCCCCCCATGACTATGTCCTCTTTCGCTACCCGCCCCCATCAGCTGACGCCTTTTTGCGCCAACCTCCTTGCCTGTTCTTAAAACTCCACACCTGCGAACACCCCAAGGCCGGGGGGCTTTTTACCCATCTTTTTTATATAGTTCTACTGTTCTTTTAAATGCCAGAATCTGTATTGTTTGATGCACGGGGTGGAAAAAGTCACAATAAGTCCCCCAGATGTCCCAAAGTGTCAAATTTTTTCATAATGTAGAACTTAGCCATACAGTTTTAAAAAAAGGGCGGGGTTATGGTAAGAAAGCAACCTTAAACCAAGCCACCAATGCCTAAACGTACGTAATAAGGAAAACAGATTCGGGGGTTTATACCAAAAGTGCAAGCAAAAAAAGTCCAGAGATTTTACTTACAGCTTTTAAAACATCATTAGAAGGCCTCATCTAGGGTTACGAACCTTTAGAAAAGAATTTACTAAATTAATATATAACATTAGAAATATTCCTATGAAGAAAGATTGAAGATACTTAAATTACATTAACTTGAAGACGAAGAATGAGGGGGGTATTAACTGTGATAAGTTTTCCCAAAAAGGGTACCAGACCCCACTGCACCAGATACCCCTGCAGGATGTAATATTCCATGGGGGTACCCCAGACTCACCCACCAGACACCCCGCAGGATGTAATATTCCATGAGGATACCTAGACCCCCCGCTACCAGACACCCCGTAGGATGTAATTTCCATGAGGGTACCAGACCTCACCCCCTACCAGACACCCCTGTAGGATGTAATATTCCCTCAGGGTACCTGGGGGCTCCCCGCTACCAGACACCCTTGCAGGATGTAATATTTCAAGAGGGTAACACACAACCCGCACATATAAAAGGGCAGGTGGAAGGGGGTATATATAGGCAGGCAGACAGGGGGGGGGAAAAGAGAGGGGGTTAAAGGGGGTGGTAGTAGAAGTGGTAGTAGTAGTAGTGGTAGTGGAGTCAGTCAAATTTTAGGAAAGGAGCACTGCAATGAAGCTGGCGGCCCGCATGTGTGGGGAGAACACAGAGGGAGGAAAAGGGAAAAAAAAGGGGAAAGGGCAAATAAGGAAAAAAAAAAAAAAACCCATGGAGAAAAGGAGAAGGGAAGAAAAAAAAAGGAATCAGGGGAAGTCAGGGGGGTTCTGAAATTTGGAGCATTTAACAATGTAATGGGGGGGGAAAACATCACAGATACAAAGCCAGGGCTAAGATTCACAGGGGGAAAATTTTGTATAAGGGGGGGATTCAAAACCCGGCGGCGACTGTGAAAGGGGCGTAGGGTAGACAGTTTTAGCAAAGACCAATCAATAGGATGACTGTGATTCTGACATGAAGAAAAGAGAAATTTGTGTCGGCGCCTAAACTATTTTTTTGCTCCTTGAGGGCAGAAAGAGATCGGCCAGTGTCTCCGAAGTACTGAAGAGGACAGGAGGGGGCAAGAAATAGAGTAGACACCAGGAGAATCTGTAGAGGGGGGGGAGGAAAAAAGGGAAATAGATTAGTGAGGGGTGTTAGTCTGACCTTTTGTCAGATAGACAAAATGTGATCAGTCGCGAGGGGGCCTTTTTCCCAAAATTTAACTTTTAAAAATTAAAACATAAGGTGGGACCAAGTAACCAAGTCCTAAATGATATAAACTCGGAAAATAGCCCAAGCATCACGGGGTCCCCAAACCCATGTCTCAAACAAATTAACCTGTCACTTTGAGGTTTGCTCAAGGCAAATTCCCTTAAGTAAAAAGGGGGAGAAGATGTAAACTAGAAAAGAGG
Source organism: Cherax destructor (assembly GCA_009830355.1). Classification (NCBI taxonomy): domain Eukaryota; kingdom Metazoa; phylum Arthropoda; class Malacostraca; order Decapoda; family Parastacidae; genus Cherax; species Cherax destructor. The sequence goes on from WNWK01024304.1 coordinate 25,259, forward strand.
GCGTTTCCCCATACAGGCGATGGCAAAGGGAAAAACAGAGGTTTCAAGAGGCCAATATATCTGAAATACGTAGAGAGGCACTGGTCAGAGAAATTAAACATCGAATTAAAACTAAAGGAATCTCACGGGAACCAAGAAACCCGGGAAAAAAAAAAAAGCCATAAATAAAATTGAAAGAAACCCAAAGTATTTATTTTCTTACCCAAAACAAAGTCAGAAAAATCGTTTTGGGGGGCCCCTACTATAACGAGATGGGTCCTCACAGATGACAGAAAGGAAATGAGTGAGTTACTAAAGTCCCAGTATGCCCTAGTTTTTGCGACCCAAACAACCCAACTAAAATGAAGACCAAATGAATTTTTTATGAGAGTGCCACAGAACCTGGTAGACGCAAGCCTATCTGACATTATCCTGACGCCACATGACCCCCAAAAAAGGCGATAAATGACATGCCCATGCACTCCCCTCCAGGCCCTGACCCCATGGAACCCAGTGTTCATCAAGAACTGCAAGGCCCCTATCACGTGCTTTTTTAAAATCCTATGGAGAGGAGCATGGACACTGGGGTCGTCCCGCAAAATTTAAAAACAACAGACATAGCCCATCCCCCAAAGGCGGCAATAAAGCAATAGCAAAGAACTAAAACCAATAGCGCTAACGTCCCAAAAATCCCAAAACTCTTTTTAAAGGGTTCTAAGAAGCAAAAACGGTTTTTATCTAGAAAACATCACCACAACCCAGGGCAGCATGGGTTTTGAGCAGGTTTTGCCCCCCTGTCTGTCCCAACTTTCTGGACCACTACGACAAGGTACTGGGTGCCCCTAGGGAAAACAAACAAAATGCAGATGAATACACAGACTTTGGGGAAAAAATTTTAATTAAATGGTGTGATAGCACCCAAAATTTGTAATAAAGGAAAAAGAAAAGTTGGTAGATGGATCTATAATTTCCCAAACGTAGAACAAGAGTAAAGTCTGGGCGGCTACGGTGGGGAAAAACCCCTGTTCCCCGGGATAGTACTGCTCCCTCCTTTTTCCCCCATCCTTAATCAATAGAAGGGAATAAACCCGGGGCGTGTTTTTCCTTTGAGTGAACCCCAAAAATTTTCTGAAGTGTCCAATTTTGAAGAAATGAAGACTCCAAGGAAAATCAACCAAATTTTAAATGGGTTTCAGAAAAAATAAAACAATGATAAATTTTAAAATTTCCCCCGGGGTATGGAAAAAAGGAAATTAAAATCTCATTGGGGTATAAAACAAATTCCAAAACCCCACAATAGAGCGGAAAAATAATGTAAAACCAGGGTCATGACAGGACCCCCTTAAAAACCAAACCCCTTAAAAAACCCATTCCGAAAAAAAAGGATGGGAAAAAAACCTTCAAAAAAAGGATCCCGCCATGTTCCCCAGGTCCTTGTTTTTTATTCTGAAATAACTCACCTTCCCAAAGGGGGTGAAATTGCTGACCTAGAAAATGTACAGAGAACCTTTGGGAGCATCTGCGATTCCAGTGCTGGCGTCTCCTGGCTCCATCCTCCACTTCTGATTGGCACGCCGTTTTCTTTTTCCCCCTGATATGTGGGGTTTTGAGGGCCCTTTTAAATTATGAAATTTTGGGGAAGCCAAAAAACCCGTCCTGCAGGGATTAACCCTTTTTTTACCCTTTCTGCCCACCTGATGTCGTGTCGAGACGACACAAAAATGCGTATAAGCAAAATTTAAAAGACCCTACTACTACTTCTCAAAGATTCCCCTTGGAGCAGGGTTTTTGTGGGCTAGTTCCCCTGAATCCCCCAGAGGGGACTGCCTCAGTTGCATACACAGCCATGCCTCCTCACTCATAGACATACGGTCTTCAGTTAACAAGCTCCCTCCCAAACTGGGTTCGGCACACCTCAACCCCCTGTAAACCCCTTATACCAATAAAGACGAAGCATCCGGCCGTAGTATTTCCTTTTCCTCATACCGCAAATTACTATATCAACCCAAAAAAAGGGAGTTTATACAGAAGTGAGTGAAGGCATGGGTGTGGAAATGGGGTGGATATGGGTGTGGAAGTGGGTGGCTATGGGTGTGGAAATGAGTGTTATGTGTGTGGAAGTGAGTGTGGCTATGGGTGTGGAAGTTAGGGGGTCATGGAATCCACAAACACATAATTTACCTTCATGATAAATCCGGATATGAACATCGACTCCACCGAGTAAATACGCGAATAAAAACGTGCCCTTCCCCCAGTCTGGGAATAAAATAACAACCTACAGGGCTCTCCCCACTGTGATATAACAGTCAGTAACAACCTACACGGCTCACCATGTTTTGGGATAACAGTCAGTAACAACCTAAAGGTCAATGTGTGAAACAGTAACAACATAAAGACTTTCCACACTGTGATGTAACAGTCATAACAACATAAAGACTTTCACACACTGTGATGTAACAGTTAAAAACATCCCACTTTCTACACTGTGATGCGTCAGTAACAACATAAAGACTTTCCCCACTTTTGGTATAACATAACAACCCACACACTGTATTAAAGTAAAAACCCCACACTGTGTGGTATAAAGAAAACCTACACACACTGTGTGGTAAACAGTAAAACCTCCACACTGTGTGGGATAAAATGACAACCCACACACTGTGTGGTTACATCAACCTACACACTGTGTGGAAAAAGTAACAACCTAAAAACTGTGTGGTATAACAAAATTTCCTCACACACCTTGTATAACATAACAACCCACACACTGTGGGGGATAACAGTAACAACCTACACACACTGTGTGATATAAAATAACAACCTGCCCCACTGTGGGGGATAACAGTAACAACCTAAAACACGTGTGGATTACAGTCAATAACAACATCGACCCCACACTGTTGGGATAAAAAAAACCCCCCAAAATGTGGTATAAAATAACAACCCCCAAAAACTGGGGGATAAAGCCCCTTACACTGTGGGTATAACAGTAACAACCTAACCTGGGGTATAAAAGTAACAACCTACCAAAACTGTGTGGTATACAGTAACAACCTAAAACACTGTTTGGTATAAAGCAATAACCCTGTTTGTATAACAGTCACAACCTAAAACACTGTGTGGTATAACAGTAACAACCTACCTACATTGGGTTTAACAAAAACCTACACACTGTGTGGTATAACAGTAAAACCCCCCAAAACTGTGTGGTATAAAATAACAACCTAAAACTGATGGGTATAACGTAACAACCTACACACACTTTTGGTATAACAGTAACAACCACACACCTGTGTGGTATAAACAGTAACAACCTACCCCTGTGGGAAAATTACAGTCAATAACAACATACAAACTTTCCCCCTGTTGGGATACAGTAACAACCTACAAATATTTGGTATAACAGTAACAACCTAAAAACTCTGTTATAACAGTCACAACCTAAAGACTCTTAGAGTCATAAAGCATGGTCTAAAACATTTGGGCAGCAAATTATTTTTTTGTAGATTTAGGTCCACACATCATGAATATCTTTGATTTTTTAAGTTTTATGATTTTTTTTTTATAATAAAGATAATAAAATAATGCCAAATATTAATAATAATAATAATAATAATAATAATAATAATAATAATAATAATAATAATAATAAGTGATAATAATAATAGCAATAATAATAATTATAATAATACTTAAAAAGAAAAAAATCATTATAAATAATAATAATAATATTATTATTATTAATTTTTGTAATTTATTTTTTAATTTTTTTCCCAAAGAAGGGGGTAACTGTTAGAGACCTCACTGTCGATGGATGCTTTTAGTATTTAGTTTTTTACCTAAATGGTTTATTAATGAATGGAATATAAAAAAGAGTTTCCCAAGGCTTCTAATTTTTTAAAAACAGTTTTAATTTTGGATCTTATTTGAATAACAACATGTGGGTTGTCCTTTTAAAAACAAGTACAAATCATTTGACCTTTAAAAAATTTTCATTTATCATGTTTATATATTACATGTTTTTTTTAAAATCTTGCTGAACTGTAAATATCAATTTTTTTTTTTTTTTTGTACAGAATAAATTAAGAAAAATGAAAACACTTAAAATTATTTTGAACTTTCCAAAGTTTTTGCCTCAATTTTTCAGTGTTAATAGTTTATATTTTGAGATTTCCAAATGCTTTTTTGTCTGGTTATCCCTGTCATTGTTTACGCCCTCACCAATGAATGAAATTAACCTGTCCCGAAGGGAAAGGTAAGAGTTGATGGAATCTCGACCAGCATTTTGAGATGTAATCTCAAAGATATTACCCAAACTGCTAGAGTTGGTGGATAGTCCATATACCCCAGAAGCCGACAACCCTGTCAAACAGATCATTAAGGTTGACACAGGTTGGACTTGGAAGAGGCGGGGTTAAACAGGTTTTTAAAATTTTGGGCAATGGAAAAGATAATTGAAATGTAAAATAAGTACCCCTTTTTTTTTATCAACCCCGGGATTTTTCCCAAAATTATTTCCACGTTATAGCATATATGGCAACTCTTCTTATATAATTTTTACATTTAAATGAAAAATATATCTTTAAAAGGGATAAAGAATTTTTTAGAAAAACCTTAATTTTAGATGAGTTCTTTAATTAATTTTACCTATGTATATATATATATATATATATATATATATATATATATATATATATATATA
>WNWK01024305.1:0-29936 GCA_009830355.1 Cherax destructor
TAATAATCACTCTTGGGCACATTAAATGTCTTATTTTACGTTAATATAGACATTTTCATTAATCCATCTATGATATTTTCTTCAAAATTATATAAGAAACACATTACATAGCATATAAACATACAGTGGTCCCTTGGTTTTCAACGAAAATTCGTTCCAGAATGCTGCTCAAGTGCCATTACCGAACGAATTTACTTCCTTAAGAAATAATGTCACGTAGGTTAGTCTATTTCAGACCCCCAAATATACACTTGCAACAGCATTTACGAAAATACACTTGCATAAATGTTCGAGTTTGGAGATGCACGAAAACCGAGGGACCACTGTACTATGTTTATATGCTATGGAGGTGTGGTTGCCGGGCGGAGGGAAAACATTACATAATACTAATAATAATCACTCTTGAGCACATTAAATGTCTTATTTTACGTTAATATAGACATTTTCATTAATCCATCTATGATATTTTCTTCACAATTATAAAAGAAACACGTTACATAGCATATAAACATGCTATGTTTATATGCCGGGCGGAGGGAAAACATTACGTTTTCTCTGGTCCAGCACCAAAGAAAATGTGTATGAATCTGCGTTTGGCCCAGTCACTTCCTTAACACTCCACTTTTATATACAATTCTCGGCATGAATTATTCATTACTTCTCCCTTCGTTTATGATGGCATCTAAAGGTAGTTGTTAGAAATGATTAAATTCATTGAACAAGGTATGTCGATGGTAATATGGCTCTGGGCCGCAGTGTAGGTAGCCAGTAAATGTAGCCCAGGCGGGCTACACCTACCGGCTACCTACACTGACTTCCTACAAATACTGCTCACCTCTCATCCAACATTAAGACTACACATATTTTAAGGGGTAGGAGAGTTTCAGTGGGGAGAAATAAATAGATTTCGGTCAGGGGTTTCAACTAGGGTTAGAGCTAAAGAAGGAGTAGCAATAATATTGAAGGATAAGTTATGGCAGGAAAAGAGTTACAGTAGAACGTCATTTAGCACGAGATTATGTTGCACGTTACGGGTATTGCACGATTTAAGATTTGCGACATATTATTATCTTACATGACGTAAAGATGATATTACACGGTTCGGCAGGAGGGGAAAATTTTTTAGCGCGCGGTCGCCCGCGGTGGGTTAAACCATTGAGTCAGTGGGGGAGTCCTTGTGCCATCCCCCGTCACACTCACCCACCCACGCATCCTTCCCAGCGTTCAGTTTGGTTCATACACGTGAAGGACGATAAGTATCGGGAAGCTCGCTGTGTTTATTTACATTCATTTCCTCATTTTCATTGCATTTTGATAAATATACCAAGCAATCATGGCACCCAGTAAGCATACAAGTGTTCCAGCAAGTGACAAGAAAAAGTTTAAGCGTTCAAGTCTAGGAATTTCAAAGAAAATCAAGATATTAGATAAGCTTAAGAGTGGCTCACGTGTGAGGGATATAGTGAGGGCCTATGGCCTTAATGAAGCGTCAGTTCGTACGATTAGGAAGAATGAGGCAAATATACGAGCTTGTGTAATGAATAACCCAAAATGTGACCTCATGAAAAGAATGACACGTAGGTCCCAACAAGTAAATAAAACTGAAAACTTGTTGCTTGAGTGGATCGAACAGAAAACAAAGAAAGGTGCATCACTTAGTTTTTCTTAATTAGGGGAAAAAGGCCTTACAGTTGTTTAAAGCAGTGTGTGATAAGGAAGGAAGGCCTGAAAACGAGTGTATGTTTACCACAGGCTGGTTCAAGAACTTTAAGATGCATAATAAGTTACATAATATTAAGTTTTCTGGTGAAAGTGCTTCAGCTGATCATACAGCAGCAAGTAATTTCCTGCTGAATTTCAGGAACTTATTTCCGAGGGTGGCTATGAGCCACAGCAAGTGTTTAATGCTGTGAGACAGGTGTTTTCTGGAAGAAAATGCCAACACGAACTTATATCAGTCAGCAAGAGAAAAGTGCACCGGGCTTCAAGGCAGCAAAGGATTGCTTCACCTTGCTCCTTTGCGGTAATGCATCAGGTGATTTCAAGTGTAAGCCCATGGTTATTTACCGCTCTAAGAATCCTCGTGCTTTGAAAGGTGTAGATAAAAACACCTTACCAGTAATTTGGAAGTCAAACCAGTCAGCATGGATGACAGAGGAAATATTTATTGACTGGTTTAAGCATCACTTTATTCCTGAAGTCAAGTATTACCTGCACAGCAAGAACCTTGCATTCAAGGCTCTCTTCATTCTTGATAATTCCTGTACTCATCCACAAGCTTTGCTGGATGTGACCCCACATATAAAAGTTGTATTTTACCTCCAAATACAACATCTCTGATACAACCACTGGATCGGGAGTTATTCAGACATTCAAGTGTAACTACACAAAAAAATTATAAAAACTAGTTGCATCAATGAACTCTGACTCCAACCTGGCAGTACCAAGCTTCTGGAGTAAATTTAACATTGCAGATGCCATCAGCTATGCTAGAAGTGCATGGAATGAAGTGCCCCAATCAACATTAAATGCAGGCTGGGGAAAGTTATGGCCTTCTGTAGTTAATTCTTTCTCTGGTTTTCCCTTGCTTGAGAGTCAGGTTCAGGAAATTGTTCAGCTGGCAAGATTACCAGGTGATGGTTTTGAAGATATGAATGAAGATGATGTGAATGAACTCTTAGAAGATGATGATGAAGACAGGAGTCCAGAGGAAATGTTGGCAGAGTTCGATGCACAGATGCAAGGGAGGGAGATAACAGAAGATGAAGAAGAACCTGAAGAAAAACAGTTAACATTGCAGCAGTTACGTGAGCAGTTCCATAATATTGGTAAAATTGCAGACTTTTTCACTGAAGAGGACCCTGACAAAGCTAGAAGCAGGGCTTTGAAATGGGGTCTTGACCAGCTGATGATGCCTTACCATCAGCTGTATAATGTAATGCAGAATAAAAGAGCCCAGAGATCCATTACAGAATTTATGCACACTGCAATACAACCATCGACTTCAGCACCAGAACCTCTACCATCCACTTCTACCGACAACCAACAAGCATCCACCTCAGCCCAGTAGGGTCACACCATCCATATCCACTCTTCACTACCATCCACAAACATCATTACCCACAATTTAAGGTAAGAAATACTATTATTTCTATTGCATTTGTAGTCTTAAGCAGTAATATATCACGACAATGCACTACAATTACATATCCACCTCAGCTCAGTAAGGCCACACCATCCATATCCACTCTTCACTACCATCCACAAACATCATTACCCACAATTTAGGGTAAGAAATACTATTATTTCTATTGCATTTGTAGTCTTAAGCAGTAATATATCATGACAATGAACTAAAATTACATATTCGCCTTCAATTTTTGCAAGATCTGTTGGTCTAAAAAAACCTTTTTTGGCTTTTTGGGGACTCCCAGGAACGTAACCCTATTTTTCCAATAAGTTCTGTTAATTATTTAACACGAAATTATCTAACACGACTTTTTCAGGAACGTAACTATAGTGCTAAATGACGGTCTACTGTAATATAAATGTATAAATTCAAGGATTATGTGGAGTAAAATAAGGGTTGGATGTGAAAAGTGGGTTATAGTAAGTGTTTATGCACCTGGAGAAGAGAGAAGTGTAGAGGAGAGAGAGATTTTGGGAAATGTTGAGTGAGTGCATGGGGAGTTTTGAACCAAGTGAGAGTACTTGTGGTGGGGGATCTCAATGCTAAAGTGGGTAAAAATGTGGAGGGAGTAGTAGGTAAATTTAGGGTGCCAGGGGTAAATGAAAATGGGGAGCCTTTAATTGACCTATGTGCAGAAAGAGGTTTGGTAATAAGTGCAGTGGTACCTCTACTTACGAGCAGTTCCCAACTCGAACAATTATGTAAGTGTATTTTTGAAGGTGCTTTTGTAAGTGTATTTTTGGGGGTCTGAAATGGATTAATCTAATTTTCATTATTTCTTATGGGAAAAAATTCCTTCGGTATCGGCACTTGAATAGCCGTCTGGAACGAATTAAGCTCGTAACTCGAGGTACCACTGTAATACATATTTTATGAAAAAGAGGATAAGTATACAAGGTATGATATAGCACGTAATGAAAGTAGTTCGTTAGATTATGTATTGGTTGATAAAAGGTTAATGGGTAGGCTTCAGGATGTACATGTTTATAGAGGGGCAATGGATATATTGGATCATTATTTAGTTGTAGCTACAGTTAGAGTAAGAGGTAGATGGGACAAAAGGAAAATGGCAACAACAAGTAAGAGAGAGGTGAAGGTGTATAAACTAAAGGAGGAGGAAGTTAGGGTGAGATATAAACAACTACAGCTTACGAGTTACGAGTTTAATTCGTTTCAGAAGGCTGTTTGAGTGCTGATACCAAACGAATTTGTTCCCATAAGGAATAATGTAAATTAGATTAATCTGTTTCAGACCCCCAAAATTACACTTACAAAAGCACTTATAGAAATACACTTACATAATTGTTCGAGTTGGGAGCTGCTCGTAAGTCGAGGTACCACTGTATTGGCAGAAAGGTGGGCTAATGCAAGTGTGAGTAGTGGGGGGGTTGAAGAAGGTTGGGATAGTTTTAAAAATGCATTATTAGAATGTGGAGCAAAAGTTTGTGGCTATAGGAGGGTAGGTGCAGGAGGAAAGAAGAGTGACTGGTGGAATGATGAAGTAAAGGGTGTGATAAAAGAAAAAAAAGGTAGCTTATGAGAGGTTTTTACAAAACAGAATTGTTATAAGAAGAGCAGAGTATATGGAGAGTAAAAGAAAGGTGAAGAGAATGGTGAGAGAGTGCAAAAGGAGAGCAGATGAAAGAGTGGGAGAGGCACTGTCAAGAAATTTTGCTGAAAACAATAAAAATTTTTTGGAGTGAGATAAACAAGTTAAGAAAGCCTAGGGAATGAATGGATTTGTCAGTTAAAAACAGAGTAGGGGAGTTAGTAGATGGGGAGCTGGAGGTATTGGGTAGATGGCGGGAATATTTTGAGGAACTTTTAAATATAGATGAAAAAAGTGAAGAGCAGGATGTGAGTGTGGGGGAGGTGCGTGAGGCATTACGTAGAATGAAAGGGGGTAAAGCAGCTGGAACTGACGGGATCATGACAGAAATGTTAAAAGCAGGGGGGGGATATAGTGTTGGAATGGTTGGTATTTTTGTTTAATAAATGTATGAAAGAGGGGAAGGTACCTAGGGATTGGCAGAGAGCATGTATAGCTCCTTTATACATATAAAGGGAAGGGGGATAAAGAGATTGTAAGAATAATAGGGGAATAAGTTTACTGAGTATACCAGGTAAAGTGTATGTCAGGGTTATTATTGAAAGAATTAGAGGTAAGACAGAGAGTAAGCTTGCAGATGATGAAGGAGGCTTTAGAGTGGGTAGGGGATGTGTAGATCAAGTATTTACATTGAAGCATATATGTTAACAGTATTTAGATAAAGGTAGGGAAGTTTTTATTGCATTTATGGATTTAGAAAAGGCATATGATAGAGTGGATGGGAGAGCTATGTGGCAGATGTTGAAAGTGTATGGAATAGGTAGTAAGTTACTAAATGCTGTAGAGAGTTTTTATGAGGATAGTGAGGCTCAGGTTAAGGTGTGTATGAGAGAGGGAGATTACTTCCTGGTAAAAGTAGGTCTTAGACAGGGATATGTAATGTCACCATGGTTGTTTAATATATTTATAGATGGGGTTGTAAAAGAAGTAAATGCTAGGGTGTTGGGGAGAGAGGTGGGATTAAATTATGGGGAAGCAAGAACAAAATGGGAGTTGACACAATTACTTTTTGCTGATGATACTGTGCTTATGATAGATTCTAAAGAAAAGTTGCAAAGGTTAGTGGATGAGTTTGAGAGGGTGTGTAAAGGTAGAAAGTTGAAAGTGAACATAGATAATAGTAAGGTGATGAGGGTATCAAACGATTTAGATAAAGAAAAATTGGATATCACATTGGAGAGAGGAAGTATGGATGAAGTGAATGTTTTCAGATATTTGGGAGTTGACTTGTCAGCGGATGGGTTTATGAAGGATGAGGTTAACCATAGAATTGATGAAGGAAAAAAAGGTGAGTGGTGCGTTGAGGTATCTGTGGTGACAAAAAAATGTTATCCATGGAGGCAAAGAAGGGAATGTATGAAAGTATAGTGGTACTGACAATCTTATATGGGTGTGAAGCTTGGGTTGTAAATGTTGTAGCGAGGAGGCAGCTGGAGGCAGTGGAGATGTCCTGTGGAAATTAGGAGGTGATGTTTAGTTACTAAAATTATTAGTCAGAGCGCTGAAGAGGGGTTGTTGAGGTGGTTTGGTCATGTAGAGAGAATGGATCAAAATAGAATGACTTGGAGAGCATATAAATCTGTAGGGTGAGGAAGGCGGGATAGGGGTCGTTCTCGAAAAGGTTGGAGGGAAAGGGGTAAACGAAGTTTTGTGGGCGAGGGGCTTGGACTTCCAGCAAGTGTGCGCGAGCGTGTTAGATAGGAGTGAATGGAGATGAATGGTTTTTGGAACCTGATGAGCTGTTGGAGTGTGAGCAGGGTAATATTTAGTGAAGGGATTCAGGGAAACCAGTTAGCTGGACTTGAGTCCTCTAAATGGGAAGTACAATGCCTGCACTTTAAAGGAGGGTTTGGAATATTGGCAGTTTGGAGGGACTTCTAAACTGTTGTATCTGAGCGCCTCTGCAAAGACTGTGATTATGTACAAGTGAGGTGAAAGTGTTGAATGATGATGAAAGTATTTTCCTTTTGGGGATTTTCTTTCTTTTTGGGACACCCTGCCTTGGTGGGAGATGGCCAACTTGTTGAAAAAAAAAAATATTTAAAGGTAAATAATGAGTGTACTGTATGTGTATTTTATCTCTCTAGGCTGCTTTAAATATCATATATTAAGTTTGGGATGGGGAGCCAGGGCTACCTACACCTGACTGCCTATAAATAAGTACTACTCACCTCTCACCTTACATTAATAAGACTACAAATATTTTAAGGTAAGTAATGAATGTACTGTGTATGTATTTTACTTTTCGTGTTTTTTAATGCCTAGTTCTATTACTAACTAAATATAAGTTAGTGTAAACTTGTTGTCTGGCATTTATATGGATTTATAAATGGAAAAAAAGGCGTTCTGCTTTCCGGCCATATCCTGGAACCTAACCTGCCATATAAGTGGGGCCCTACTGTAGCTATACAGTGGACCCTTGGTTTTTGTGATTAATCCATTCTAGAGTGTCTGCTGAAAACCAAAATTCACGAAAAACAAAACCATTTTCCCCATAAGAAATAATGTATGTAAATCCACTTAATCTGTTCCAGACACCCAAAAGTATTAACAAAAAAATATTTTTTTTAGAGATTAAATAAAGATTTACATACAGAAAACAATGACAAATAAATATAAAGCACTAATAAAATGTATAAATGAACATTTAACATCACACTTACCTTTATTGAAGACTCTTGTTGGTGTATGGCAGACGGGGAGGAGGGGAGAGGGAGGCGAGTTTATTGCTTGGAGACATTACAAAATTCTTCAATATGACTAATATCAACTCTATGGCTTATTTATCTATCATAATTCATCTAATATGACATAATAAACAATATTAATAACATAGAAGCATGATATATACTCTAGAATGAATAAAATGTCATTACGTATGTGGAGTGGTGGTGGTGGTGGTGGTGTTGGGTTTATAAGGGCCACTGACAGCATAAGCCGTACATATTAGTGGTAGTGGAGGCGGCAGCAGAGGCCACCACCACCACTATTCACACTGAAACAATGTACGTAATTTATAAATAAGAAATAGTTACACTTTATAAATAAGAAATATTTACACTTTATAAATAAGAAATATTTACACTTTATAAATAAGAAATATTTACACTTTATAAATAAGAAATATTTACACTTTATAAATAAGAAATATTTACACTTTATAAATAAGAAATATTTACACTTAGCTTGGAGATGCTGGCATTGGTTTAGGGTGGCATTGTCAGTGGCCCTATATACCTCCAATAACATTGGAGGAATTAGTTTCGTGCCGTCCTTTTTCTATCGATTAATTGCTTAACTTACTTGCTACACTGTTAATGCTACACTTTATCGCTGGCTGGCGCTATAGCCTTTATCGACTCCTGCTGCTTTAGTATCGTACATATCGTAGAATCACTGAAGAAGGCACATTCTCCCCTCTCTCTTCCTCCTCCACTTTGGTACTTTGCTACGATTTCTTTCTTGAATTCTATCGTGTTTCTCACCTTCTTTACCAAAGGGCTGGCACTAGGAGCTTTCTTTGGGCCCATGGTGGCTTATTTAGCAGTTGCAAGCACAAAAAACAATTGATTACAAAAATGTTTTGTATGAACACTGGGGGTGATGCTCACTTGCCAAGAAACAATGCCAGACTGACTCTGAATGCGTCTGTGGGAGGCTTTGTGTGCACGGGGCCACTGGGATGAGTTCTGTATGGCCACTGAAATTCAAGGGAAATCACGAAAACCAAGGCAAAAAAGTTGCCGATAACCAAAAATTCATGAAAACTAAGACTCACGAAAACCAAGGGTCCACTGTATTTTTCTTGTTACTCTCACTCATATGGCAAATGTCTTCATATGGCTATAAAAGGAATTCTGGTGCACAAATAGTCTTAACTTCACACAAAAATTTACAATGGCTATAAAAATAAGACTAGAACTACAGCATTTTTTAACATTTCTTGAAGTATCACTCAGATTGGAATGAAATTTTATATTATAGCCCTATAGCTCTGATATTCCATGGAAATTTTAAAAAAATAGTATACAATAGATATAAAAAAATCAAGCTAAATACCCCACTTCAGATACATTAGTCAGCATAACTTTGATAAGAGAATCCTTGCTGCAGTGAAGTCTCTGAGGCAGAAATATACAGATACTTTCTACTACAGGTCTCCCTCACTTTATACAGATTCACTTTATGCAAATTTACTCTTACATGATGTCACATCTCTTATCAGTAACTGTGTGCACATAATTTACAGTCGGTATGCAATCGGAATAGTTCACACAGAGTATTGAAATTTTTGTGTGTGTAATTGTTTATGGGCCTGATTGTGGTTACTACAGATGCCAAGAGCCTGAAACATGTACATGATAAACTGAAAAACCTATGTATATGCTTTATTTCATGTCCAAGTGGGATTTACCTAATCAGTGATCAATTTTGACACTTTTTTTTTTTTTTTTTTTTCAACAAGTCGGCCGTCTCCCACCGAGGCAGGGTGACCCAAAAAGAAAGAAAATCCCCAAAAAGAAAAAACTTTCATCATCATTCAACACTTTCACCACACTCATACATAATCACTGTCTTTGCAGAGGAGCTCAGATACTACAGCTGAGAAAAGTCCCTCCCAGCTGTCACTATCTCAGACCCCTCCTTTAAAGTGCAGGCATTGTACTTCCCATTTCCAGGACTCAAGTCCAACTAAATCAATTAACTGGTTTCCCCGAATCCCTTCACACAATGTTACCCTGCTCACACTCCAACAGATCGTCATGTCCCAAAACCATTCGTCTCCATTCACTCCTATCTAACACGCTCACACATGCTTGCTGGAAGTCCAAGCCCTCGCCCACAAAACCTCCTTTACCCCTTCCCTCCAACCTTTTCTAGGACGACCCCTACCCCGCCTTCCTTCCCTACAGATTTATACGCTCTCCAAGTCATTCTACTTTGATCCATTCTCTCTAAATGACCAAACCACCTCAACAACCCCTCTTCAGCCCTCTGACAAATACTTTTAGTAACTCCACACCTTCTCCTAATTTCCACATTCCGAATTTTCTGCATAATATTTACACCACACATTGCCCTTAGACAGGACATCTCCACTGCCTCCAGCCTCCTCCTCGCTGCAGCATTTGCAACCCATGCTTCACACCCATATAAGAGTGTTGGTACCACAATACTTTCGTACATTCCCTTCTTTGCCTCCATGGATAACGTTTTTGTCTCCACAGATACCTCAATGCACCACTCACCTTTTTTCCTTCATCAATTCTATGGTTAACCTCATCCTTCATAAACCCATCTGCTGACACATCAACTCCCAAATATCTGAAAACATTTACTTCTTCCATAATCCCTCTCTCCAATGTGATATCCAATTTTCTTTATTTAAATCGTTTGATACCCTCATCACCTTACTCTTATCTATGTTCACTTTTAACTTTCTACCTTTACACACTCTCCCAAACTCGTCCACTAACCTTTGCAACTTTTCTTTAGAATCTCCCATAAGCACAGTATCATCAGCAAAAAGTAACTGTGTCAACTCCCATTTTGCATTTAATTCTCCATAATTTAATCCCACCCCCCTCCCCAACACCCTAGCATTTACTTCTTTTACAACCCCATCTATAAATATATTAAACAACCATGGTGACATTACACAACCCTGTCTAAGACCTACTTTTACCGGGAAGTAATCTCCCTCTCTCCTACACACCCTAACCTGAGCCTCACTATCCTCATAAAAACTCTTTACAGCCTTCAGTAACTTACTACCTATTCCATACACTTGCAACATTTGCCACATTGCTCCCCTATCCACTCTATCATATGCCTTTTCTAAATCCATAAATGCAATAAAAACTTCTCTACCTTTATCTAAATACTGTTCACATATATGCTTCACTGTAAACACTTGATCTACACATCCCCTACCCACTCTAAAGCCTCCTTGCTCATCTGCAATCCTACTCTCTGTCTTACCTCTAATTCTTTCAATAATAACCCTGCCATACACTTTACCTGGTATACTCAGTAAACTTATTCCCTATAATTTTTACACTCTCTTTTATCCCCCTTCCCTTTATATAAAGGAACTATACATGCTCTCTGCCAATCCCTAGGTACCTTCCCTCTTTCATACATTTATTAAACAAAAATACCAACCACTCCAGCACTATATCCCCCTGCTTTTAACATTTCTGTCATGATTCCGTCAATTCCAGCTGCTTTACCCCTTTCATTCTACGTAATGCCTCACGCACCTCCCCACACTCACATCCTGCTCTTCTTCACTCCTAAACGATGTTGTACCTCCCTGGCCAGTACATGAAATTATCGCCTCCCTCTTTTCATCGACATTTAAAAGTTCCTCAAAATATTCCCGCCATCTACCCAATACCTCCAGCTCCCCATCTACTAACCCCCCTACTCTGTTTTAACTGACAAATCCATTCATTCCCCTAGGCTTTCTTACCTTGTTTATCTCACTCCAAAATTTTTCTTGTTTTCAGCAAAATTTCTTGACAGAGCCTCTCCCGTTCTTTCATCCGCTCTTCTTTTGCACTCTCTCACCACTCTCTTCACCTTTCTTTTACTCTCCATATACTCTGCTCTTCTACTAACACTTCTGTTTTGTAAAAACCTCTCATAAGCTACCTTTTTCTCTTTTATCACACCCTTTACTTCTTCATTCCACCACTCACTCCTCTTTCCTCCTGCACCCACCCTCCTATAACCACAAACTTCTGCCCCACATTCTAATACTGCATTTTTAAAACTATCCCAATTTCTTCAACCCCCACTACTCCTACTTGCACTAGCCCACCTTTCTGCCAATAGTTGCTTATATCTCACCCTAACTTCCTCCTCCCTTAGTTTATACACTTTTACCTCTCTCTTACTTGCTGTTGCCATTTTCCTTTTGTCCCATCTACCTTTTACTCTAACTGTAGCTACAACCAAATAATGATCTGATATATCCGTTGCCCCTCTATAAACATGTACATCCTGAAGCCTACTCATCAACCTTTTATCCACCAATACATAATCCAACAAACTACTTTCCTTACGTGCTATATCATACCTTGTATATTTATTTATCCTCTTTTTCATAAAATATGTATACTTATTACCAAACCTCTTTCTACACATAGCTCAATTAATGGCTCCCCATTTACATTTACCCCTGGCACCCCAAATTTACCTACTACTCCATCCACAACATTTTTACCCACTTTAGCATTAAGATCCCCAACCACAATTACTCTCTCACTTGGTTCAAAACTCCCCACACACTCACTCAACATTTCCCAAAATCTCTCTCTCTTCTACACTTCTCTCTTCTCCAGGTGCATAAACACTTACTATAACCCACTTTTCACATCCAACCTTTATTTTACTCCACATAATCCTTGAATTTATACATTTATATTCCTTCTTTACCTGCCATAACTGATTATTCAACATTATTGCCACTCCTTCTTTAGCTCTAACTCTATTTGAAACCCCTGATCTAATCCCATTTATTTCTCCCCACTGAAACTCTCCTACCCCTTCAGCTTTGTCTCACTTAAAGCCAGGACATCCAGCTTCTTTTCATTCATAACATCTACAATCATCTCTTTCTTATCATTCGCACAACATCCACGCACATTCAAACATCCCACTTTGACGATTTTCTTCTTCTTCTTTTTAGTAAGCTATACAGGAAAAGGGGTTACTAGCCCATTGTTCCCGGCATTTTAGTTGACTTTTACAACACGCATGGCTTACGGAGGAAAGATTCTTATTCCACTTCCCCATGGATATGAAAGGGAAAAGCAATAAGAACAAGAACTATTAAGATAAAATCAAAGAAAACTCAGATGAGTGTGTATACAATAAACGTGTACATGTTTGCGTAGTGTGACCTAAGTGTAAGTAGAAGTAGCAAGACGTACCTGAAATCTTGCATGTTTATGAGACAGAAAAAAAGACACCAGCAATCCTACCATCATGTAAAACAGTTTCAGGTTTCTGTTTCACAGTCACCTGGCAGGATGGTAGTACCTCCCTGAGTGGTTGCTGTCTACCAACCTACTACCTATAAATTAACATAGTCCAGCCAGAAGAGATGAACTCCTCTGCCTAGACCACCATGGTGTTAGTGTTAAATAAAATTCAGGGATTAATAGTTTATCTACTACAGTGGTGATGTCTGTTACCAGCTCAAACTCAGCAGTATAATCAGTGATTTCCTGAGTTACTTTATTGCTGTATTTTTTCTATTAACTACAGTAAAATAAGTGAGAGACCTTCAGCGAAGTACTGTACCTAGATATGCTTCAAGTACATTAAAATTTGAATAATGAGTAGCCTACTATAGTAATGTTATCTTAAACATACATATTAAGTAGCCTACCATAGTTAGCTTACACATACAATGTGATACTTTTTCATGTTTATTAGCTTGTGTTTAAACTGATGTGCATACCATGAGCTTCATAAAAACTCATCCAACCATTTTTTCCTCAAAATCATGCTAAATATATTATGAATACTGGCAATTATTATTGGTATTATTAGTTATTGTTATTATTAACCCTCAATTTCAACAACTCATAAAACCATCACAACCACATCAACACACTTCACTCTTTACACTACATTTTCAGCCGATAAATAAGTCTAATTCCACACATCTTATTAATATTCTCTTGTTACTGTCACCTTAATTACCTTTACTTAAAATCACCAAGGTCTCCATTTTTTCTTCAACTAACCCCACGGTCTATGCAGTACCTTTCATCTATTCCACTGAATCTAGTGCTGATATATACAAGCTCTAAGAGTTCAATGCAAAAAAGTTAGAGATATTATTTCTGCTAGATGATGAATCATAACTAATATGGTACTGATGCTGTACTATATCACAAATAATATAGTGAAATACAAAGGAAGAATTTCCAGATTTTGAGAATTCCATTTCCTTCGTATAACTGCTCTTTTAATTAGATTCCTTTAGAAACGACAAAGTATAAAAAACTTATCATATATAGCTACTATACAAGTTTTCAATGAAAAAAAAGTTGTACAAAAAAATATTCACTGAAGTCAAAGCTTTTGGGATTATATGTACTGTAAAGCAAGTTAATTCAGCCTAAAACAAGGGCTACAAAAAATTCAATATATTAATCAACACTAAGATCAAACTACATTAGATTATCAAGGCTTCTGGTACAGTAAAACATGTTATATCCGGTGTTCCAGTAGACAGCAGATTCAAGTATCCAGATATTATTTTTGGGCAATACCAGTTCAAAACTAATGATACTGCATGGTGAGGGTATCACATGAAAGGTGAGCTGAGGTTTCGAGTAAAGCTACTGCTGGATTTGTTTTGGCTTAGTGTCAGTTATGATTCCAGTATTAATTTGCTAAACATTTTAAAATTTCATTAAAAGTAATTTAAGTAATATTTGCAAATTTAAAAAAAAAAATGCTTTTCTTCAAAATTTAAAATTTTATGATTTTTAATAGTTGACACGAGGGTTTTTTGAAATGGCTCACTCGTACACCACAACTAATGATGCTACACGAGCCTTGTCTTAAATCTGTAACACATGATCACTATGTGATCATAATAATATTGTAGTATTTTACTAGACTATGGTTTTATTTCATTAAAAAATTAAATAACAGTTGTACAGTAACTGAAAAAACTTTTTTTCTTTCACAGTTAAAGAAGCTTTGCACATTTATAATTGTTAAGAAGTGTCATGTGCCTGGGATGTACTCCAGCCATGCTAACATCCTTTCAAAAATGTACTCTAGATTAAATATTTTTTAAGTGAACACTTCCTTTGTTTTATATAATATCTTTCAAGTCCAGGAATACTTTGGCTGTACAATCAAACACCAAAATTTTGAAACCTGATTATTGTTTAACTGGAATATTAATTTTAGTACAAAGATAATAATAAGGTTATTTAGTTCAGATAAGTCTAACTCCATACTCTGTTTAGTGAGCAGTCTGGCCATTGGCTTGCCAACAACCTCAGTAGGCTGATGCTAGAAGCAAGGGAAGGCAGGAGGAGAGTGCAAATTCAAGGCATCTTGTCCTGAAGCTCATCAGCAGCTAACTATTTGTTAAGACACATGGTAAATGGAGCCTTTCACCTAGGGCTTTTTGCTTTGACTGTACTGCATTTTAGTCATGTAAGTGACTACAATGTACAGTATATTTATGACAAAATTTATAACCAAAGCTTTGCATGTATGCTCGTGCATTGTAAAGGAAGTTAGTACAGTTGACCCCCGGTTTACGTTATGCTCCAAACTCGAACAATTATGTAAGTGTATTTTTGTAAGTGCTTTTGTAAGTGTATTTTTGGGGTCTAAAAGGACTAATCTAATTTACATTATTCCTTATGGGAACAAATTCGTTCGGTAACAGCACTTAACAGCATTCTGGAACGAAATAATGATGTAATCCGGGGGTCCACTGTACTAGGGAATATGATAAAAGTAAATGTTAAAGTGAATATACTTGGCAGAATAGAGTATTAATGTCAAAATCTGAATTTTTCAAGGAATGTGTGTTTAAAGATGATATTTTGCCTCGTAATGTTTCTTAACTTGAGATTTACTTGATGCAACATGTCAATGGCAAATTCTACTGTATTGTATTTTTGAAGGTATTTCATGTTTAACACAAATATATACTTCAATTTTTAACCTTACCTAACACTTCATTTACATAATGCAAATTTACTTGATAAAGGCAACAGACACTGATGAGTACCTTTTTTTCTATATATTTTTACTCTGGTTTATCTTTGAATTTTTTCCCCTTAATTTCAGTATCAGGTCAGGTCAGATGGGAAGATTAGGTCAGATCACCAGTGGCCCCAATCAGTCTCAACTTACTGTTGTTTGACTATGTGATACTATGGCATGTGCCATTTTTCTCCACAAAAATTGTCACCTTTTTTTTATAACCTGCTGCAAAATAGCTCAATTTGTTTAAATTTCCATGTTCTGTATAAGCCTACATTGTTGTTAAATAGTCTAATACATGAGTTACTCATATTCAACATGATCTCAGTCCAAAAATTACCGGAAATAACATGTTTTAACATACAATATACTTAGATTACAATGGTTAGAAATATAATACTGCTTATGGTAGCTGCCAAGGATAATTTAGGTTACCTTCTTGGTTGGTGTCGCCTCCTCCACAGATAGCATTTGAACCATTATGAAGGGGAGTTCCTACTGTGAAAGAGCGCAAGCTTAACACCTTTTTTATATTAATATCTTTACACTACTACTAAATCAATGGTTTATTTTGTAGATGTTGGAATGCATTAAACATAGAATGCCATATATGTTTTAATACCACATACGTATTTTTAATAAAATTGGACACAGCAAATACAACGATGACTACTTACTAGTACTGAAACAATTTCTAATCATGTTATCCTAAACCTCTTTGAAGTTCATAAATGCAGCATAATGCACATTTTTTTTTTTTTTTTTTTTTTTTTTTAAGAACTTTAAAGTAGGTTGCTTGAGGAAAAAATATTGACCTACACAAACTTTTCCTTCCTTTACTTAAGGCTTACTTATTTCTCATTTGCTGTACGACATAAATCTTCTCAACAGTAAACGACCATTACTTCACAGTGGAATAATTACTCTGCCTTTGCCTAGATTTTAAAAATCTTACCATTTACTCTAACTACCTTAAATACATAATTTAAATTTTCATAATTTCTCTAGCTACTCTCTAACCATTTCCCTCAAACTAGCCATGCCTTGAATGTACAGTGGTACCTCGAGTTATGAGCTTAATTCATTCCAGACTGCTATTCAAGTGCCGATACCGAAGGAATTGTTTCCCATAAGAAATAATGAAAATTAGATTAATCCATTTCAGACCCCCAAAAATACACTTACATAATTGTTCGAGTTTGGAGCTGCTCGTAAGTAGAGGTACCACTGTATTTTAAACTTTATCTCAAGAACTGAGATGATTGATGGGATAGGTTTCAAGAAATCAGTAAACCTGGAACACCAACAATGGGACCAACTGCAATTTTTTATTGCTATTCCAAGGTTCTCTCTCCTAGTTATTATCCTTATAAGAAGGGAGAAGGGAATCAGTGGGAAAAGAAACAATTTTGAAACATTTTTGTTTTAATAAGTCGGCCGTCTCCCACCAAGGCAGAGTGACCCAAAAAGAAAGGAAAACCCAAAAGAAAGAAAAAAACTTTCATCATCGTTCAACACTTTCACTATCATTCATACATAATCACTGTCTTTGCAGAGGCGCTCAGATACAACAGTTTAGATGTCCCTCCAAACAGCCAATATCCCAAACCCCTCCTTTAAATTTAAGTGCAGGCACTGTATTTCCCACCCTCAAGTTTTAATTATGGTATTATAAACAACATGTAATACCACAAAAATTATCAACATAAAAAAATGATAAGATTTCTTATTACTTTTGGTTAAATGAGCAAATTTATGAATAAAGCAATAAATTATGGAAAAAAATTAAAACAGCTGATAAGTGCATATATATAAAGCCATTAAATGAGATTATTATTTTAATGGCAACCTGTATATTTAACCCTTAACCCTTTCAAGGTCCAAGGCCATTTTTGGAAGGGGTGCACCAGTGTCCAAGAATTTAAAAAAAAAAAAAAAAAATCTTATTTTTTCTTATGAAATGTTAGAGAATCTTTTTCTGAAGGTAATAAAACAAAAAGTACGAAATTTGATTGAAAATTGACGAAATTATGCTCTCGCGAATTTTGATGTGTCAGCGATATTTACGCATAGGTGATTTTGCCAACTTTGACTCCCATTTTAGGCCAATTACATTATTCCAGTTGACCAAATTCTTTGCTATTTCACTAGTATTACTTCTATTCTATCGATTGAGCACAAGAAATCGCCCAGTCAACTGTTTCAACTACAAAATAAAGTGATTGGAAATTGGTAATTTAGCCAATTTAACTCAAAGTTCAAAATATTCCAATTTCAAAATAGGGTGCAGAATAAACAATGCAGGCATTCCTGGCACTAAACTAACATTTCCTCTGTTCATTAGTTATGTTTTCAGTCTTTACAAATGAATTCCATTTTGATTTTTTATTCACATAATGAATATTTATTCAAACCAAAAAATGGAAGATTTACTGTTATGCAATATTGTAATAACTGTACAAATAATATCACCACATTTGTGAACATATATTAGACCCACCAGCTGGCGTGTATTAGACGTGTGAGGTCATTTGTTTACTCTTGAACAGTGGCAAAAATTTAACATTTCCGCTACTTTGAGCTCAGTTTCAAGCCATTTCCAATACTAAAACCAATCAAAATCATCTCTATATCTGTAATATATCTTCCAGTCTATCAAATGAGATCCAGAAATCGCAAATACAACTATAAAAAGTACACGAAAAAACACGGCAAAGTCTCTGTTTTAATCGAAAATTACGGTTTCAGTTTTTTTTCTCTCATTATGCACTGTGTGCTGCAGGATTTGTTTTATGTGATGCACACTTACCGCATAGATGTATTCTATCATATCCAGGCCCAAATTTATCATTCACAGCTTATCTGAGTGAGCTGAGCTCATGACGTAGAACTACGGTTTGGACCCTGAAAGGGTTAAACTGTGGGATACCCTGGAAATATGGAGGTGTGAAGTTGACAGAAATTGAACTGCTTATGGCAACATAGCTGACTGCCGGTCATTCGGTAATAGTATATGATAATGTAAACATGTTATCAGGCTTTTATATGCATTTGAAAGTAAAAGAAAGCTGTTTCACTTTACAGCAGCAGACCAAAATCTAACCTGCTGTATAAGTGGGGACCTTCTGTACTCCACTTTATAGAAATAAAATATCACCACACATTCACTACCTCTAGCCTCTTTTTCACTACAGCACTCAAAACCCATGTCTCACATCCATATAAAAGTTTTGGTATCACTATACTATAGTACATTTTCCTTTTTTTTTGCCTCCATAGATAAACTTTTTTTCCACAGATACTTCAACACACCACCCACCTCTTTCCCCTTCATCTATTATATGGTTCACATCATTTTTTTTCATAGACCCACCTGGTGACACGTCCACTCCCAGAAAACTAGATACATTCACTTTCTCCATACTCCCTCCCTCGCAATCTTGCTCTTTTCTATGTTCACTTTTAATTTCCTTGTTTTACATACCCTCCCAAATTCAACCACCAACCTTTGTAATTTGCCTTCAGAATCCTCTAAAAGAACTGTCATCAGCAAAGAGCAACTGGGATAACTCCTACTTTGTATCAGATCTAACATATTTCAGTTAGTGAGACAAGGCTCCTGCCAAATTCTCTCTCTGACATAGAAATTAAAATGTATACTTAAAAAATATGGAGGGAAAACTAGACTTTGTGCTATTATCTACCACTAATTTCATTAAATTATTTTCATAAAATAAAAATTTACAGCCGATAGTAAGACTGAAGTGCCCAGAGATACATTAACCCTTTCACTGTCGAGACTCCTGCTCATAAACTTGCTCTCAGTGTTGAAGAATTAAAAAAAAAAAAAGAAATGATAGAGAATCTTTTCCAGATGGTAATGACACCAAAAGTACGAAATTTAATGAAAACTTACGAAATTATGCTCTCATGAAGTTAGCGGTCTCGGCGATATTTACGCATTGGCGATTTTGCCCAATTTGAGCCCTATTTTCAGCCAATTCCAGTGTTCCAGTCTACCAAACTCATACCTATTTTGCTAGAACTCCATTTGTTCTATCGACTGAGTACATGAAACTGCTCATTTACCGATTTCAACTAGTACTCAATAAAGTGATCAGAAATTGGTAATTTGGCCAATTTCATGCAAAATTCAAGGCCAATTTCAAAATAGGGTCCAGAACAATACAAACATTCTTAGCACTAAAATAACATTTTCTCTGTTCATTAGTCATGTGTGTGTGGGGGCGTCTAAATTTGCTGAGTCAGGGTAGGTACGGCACAATTTCAGAACAATTTCACAGAGAATTTCGGGACAATTTCAGGGAGATTTTCAGGACAATTTCAAGGAGAATTCCGGGACAATTTCAAGGAGAATTCCGGGACAATTTCAATTAGAATTCTGGGACTAAATGACATATTATACCATTACTCACCACCCTCACTGCCTGTCAACCTAAATGGGGGTCACATGTCTTCTTCCCCACAACCTTCCTTCCTTTCCTACCTACCTTCCTAGCTTCCTTTCCTCCTTCATTCCTTCCTTTCCTACTTATTTCCTTCCTTCCTTTCATCTCTTCCTGCCTGTCTTCCTTTCTTCCTTCATTCCTTCCTTCTGGAATCGTGGGCATTGCTTTCGGTCACAAACTCCTCAAAACCATGAAATTCATCTTCAGAGACACTTCCATCTGTGTTAGAGCTATCACTGGGGAAGAGAAGAGTCCCAGATGTGCCAAGGAGTCAGATAATTCTTACCGCTAGGCATGCTGAAGGACTACTGAAATGGCGTTCCCACAATGCACCACTGGCTGCCCGATTTTTTTTATATGGTGCACACTGACCATGGAGACCCATTCTCTCACATGTGGGCCTACAAGCTTTCTCCTGCTTAATTTGAAGCCGCTAGAATTTATGCATTTTAATACATCAAACACATTGGCTCATAAGACATATATATACGACCGAAACAGTCAAAGGGTTAACGTATTTATGTTACAAAGAAAATGGGCTTGCATGAATTACAGTACATATGGGGGTAACATTGGTATTTTACATTCTAGCACTGTGGGAAACATAGCAGTACAGTACTGTATACTGGTTTATCTTTACATTCTTTTTTTTTTTAAGGGTGATGTATGAAGCTCCTAGGTAGTAGGCTGGTAGACAGCAACCGCCCAGGGAGGTACTACCGTCCTGCCAAGTGAGTGTAAGTGTATTTTTGGGGGTCTAAAAGGACTAGTCTACTTTACATTATTCCTTTTGGGAATAAATTTGTTTGGTAATGGCACTTGAACAGCATTCTGGAACGAAAAAATCACGAAAACCGGGGGTCCACTGTACAAGCATATATATACACACCCCTCTGGGCTTTCTTGTTTTCTTACTAGTTCTTGTTCTTATTTATTTCCTCTTATCTCCATGGGGAAGTGGAACAAAATTCTTCCTCCGTAACCCATGCATGTCGTAAGAGTCGACTAAAATGTCGGGAACAATGGGCTAGTAACCCTTTCTCCTGTATACATTACTAAAGTTAAAAAGAGAAACTTTTTTTTTGGGGGGGCCACCCTGCCTCGGTGGGAAACGGCCAATTTGTTGAAAGAAGTAGTATGAAGCTGAGTTTGAAATTAAATTAAGGTGTTTTGGGGGCATATTTAGGGTTTAAACTATAAAAATAGGCATTTATAGGCATTTTTTAACCGCGTCCAGAATTCGCAGTTTTTCAAATTCGCGGGTGGTCTTGGAACTTAACCCCGCGAATTGGGGGGACTACTGTATACTGAAATAGCATGAGACTGAGATTGAAAGTGATTAAGATAGCTTTCATACATGGAAGTAGGGAAGAACAAAAGCAGATCACCAGGACTTCCCAGTGGGGTAGAGATGCAGAATAGACAAAGATGCCCTTGCCCGTTTATAATACAGGAATTGATCAGTGGTTCTATTGTAATGGAAGTGGGCCCACACAGCATGTTTCAACTGAACTGCACAAGCACAAGCAGGAGACTACCAGCATACACTTGGAGCTCCCCCTATTATCACTGTAATAAAGCCATTAGCAGTAAGTAGGAACACGATGGTAACAGAAAGTAAGTAGTATCTATGGGCTAGGATGATCAGTAAAATTGGTGTGTGGTAAGTTAGGAAAAATGGTAAGTTAGGAAAAAGTGATTTGCAGGACCTCCAAGCAGAAAGTGTGCAGGAGAAAATGAAGAGATTGCAGAAGGTAAGAATGTGAAGGTATGGAAGAAGGCTTAGTGTCCACCAGTTTTGTTTCCTCAATAAAAGCCAATATGGCTTCTATAGTTCCTCCAGACAAGGAAACAGTAGGAAGTATGTTGCAAGAGTCAGAAGATCCAGGTGAAGTAGAGTAGAGAGACAGCAGTTAACAAAGGAGAAGACAGAGATGGTAGAGGTATCCTGAGTGGGAGGGACCTGAGTGGGGAAAGAGAGGTAGTGACAGTATGTGGGTGTGGAGTGATGTCCATAACTGTCAAAAAATAAAGGATAAAGGACAAAGGGCAAAGGACAAAGCTCAGAGGAAGAAAAAATGAAGAGTGTGGAAATAATATGCTGGTAGGGAATTTTGGGGTTTGGAGGTACCATATTTTACAGCAAACAAGATGCTCTAATGTTGATGACTTTTCCCCTTTCCCCATCTGATTCTGACTGGCTAAATTTTGGAAAAAAAGATAAACGGTACTTCAGCCTCCAAGATGCTGGGTAAAATTTTAAGACATATTTTGAGGAAAAAAATGGCATCTTCGATGCCGTAAAATACGATAATTAGGTCCTTGGAGATGATGAAGTAAGAGATGAAAGTTTAGCCAAAGAAGGCTGTGTGGATGGAGAAACACATGGAGTAGAAGCTGGTGAAGGATGAAGAATAGAAGGTAAAGAGGTAGGAATGTCAGAGGATAGGACTGCATAAGGGTTGGAGGTGACTGGGAGAGGGTACAACAGAGGCTTGAGGGCACTCAGCAACTTTAGAGTAAGAAAGTCATGGGAAACTTCCTTGAAAACAGAGGTGAAAAGCTGCCATAGCATAAGAGGAGCCCTCCTTTTCTTTAAGACAAAAGATTTCCCATACATGTAAGAAAACTGGGCAATGGTGAAAATATGTAAGGTGAGCCTCTCCACAGTTTTGGCAAGAGGGCCAGCATGATGGACTATAAATAGCAGCAACACTGCAGATCAGCATTCTGCAAGTGACCTACAATACTTGACTGGGTGGCCAAAATGCCAAAAATTTCTGCACTGCTATATATATCGAGGCTGGAAGCTCTTGGCAGTCCAAGGTCAGTTTAGCAATATTATATGGATAGCATCTCTGACCTCAGACAGGAAGAACACAAGTTTCAACTTTGATAATTAGGATGTTCTGAATCTCTATTTGCTCCAGAATATCAGAGACACATTTCATGAAGTTCTGTTGGACTATGGGATGTGGAATGAGGAAAGTGCTGCAGGTAGAAATAAGAGAAGACTCTTATTGTGACTGGGTATCATCAATAGAGATGTGGAGGGAGAGATTGTGAGCTTGCTCAGCATTCTACACAAAGACAATGTGCATTCCACTCTTGAGAGCATGTAAGGAAACATTTTGCCCAACATGCTTCAAGAGTACTTTGGCATTAACATGGTCGGAGAGGTATCTGTATGTGCTACTAGCTGAAGAGAGAAAAAATTCATTCAGAAGTGTCCTTGTAATACATATTGGAGTGGAAGAGATTTCTGGGCAGTTTGTTTCTTGGAATAGGAGTGATGAGTTTCAATAATATTGTCAGTACACAAATAACCCACACATAGAAGAGAGGAGCTTACAACAATGTTTTGGTCAGACTTGGACCATTTAAATGGTCCAAGTTGGTCTGAAGCGTCGTCGTAAGCTCCTCTCTCTTCTATGTGCGGGTTATTTGTGTATTGTTCCAGTCATGGTATTGTGCCTTTTTTTGTTATTTAACAGTGTCAGCATTATCAACTACAGGTTGACGTTGCTTGTTCAGAGACTTTAAGCCAATCCGTCCTGGGATGTATGAGAGAAACAAAGACCACAATCAAAGCTGAGCAGTGGTCAGAGGTATTAAAAGAGTCAGCCAGAACTTGTGTACCAGAGTAAGGCAACGAGGTACAGTGGAACCCCGGCTTACGATGTTATCATCTTACGTTATTTTCGGTAACCGATATTTATAACGTAAGAAATTTGTTTGTGACTTACGATGTTTGCTTCGTTTACCGACATTCGTACCGGACCTGTCCGCTTGGCGCCCAGCTGAGCGCGCACTCCAGGGAGCGTCAGTGCTATTGTTTACAAGCGAGAGCGACCACCCACCCACACCCACGCATTCATACCAGTATATTGTCATTATTCCACTGCTGTTTTTAGTGCTTGCAACTGCTAAATAAGCTACCATGGGTCCAAGGAAAGATCCTAGTGCTAAGCCTGTGGCAAAGAGGAACAGAAATATATGTACGATAGAAGTGAAGAAGGAGATAATAGAAAAATATGAAAGTGGAGTGCGTATCAGTGAGCTAGCCAGGCTGTATGGTAAACCCTATTCTACCATCGCTACCATTGTGGATAAGAAATATTCAAGTAAAATCAAGGAAGCTGTTGTTGCAAAAGGTGCATCTGTGATCACAAAACAGAGACCACAAGTGCTGGAAAATGTGGAAAGGTTGTTGTTGGTGTGGATCAACGAGAAACAGTTAGCAGGAGATACTGTTTCGGAGGCAATAATATGTGAAAAGCAAGGCAGTTGCATGATGATCTCCTTAAGAAAATGCCTGCAACGAGTGCTGAAGTGAGCGATTTAAAGCCAGCAGAGGCTGGTTTTACAAATTTAAGAATCGAAGTGGCATACATAGTGTTGTGAGGCATGGTGAGGGAGCCAGTTGTGACAAAATTGCGGCTGAAAAATATGTTCCTGAATTCCAGGAGTACCTAGAGGCTGAACAATTCCTCCCCCAACAAGTGTTTAATTGTGATGAAACAGGCCTGTTTTGGAAGAAAATGCCCAACAGGACCTACATTACTCAGGAGGAAAAGGCACAGCCAGGACATAAGCCTATGAAAACAGGCTAACTTTGATGCTGTGTGCCAATGCCAGTGGTGATTGCAAAGTGAAGCCTTTACTGGTGTATCTTTTGAAAATCCCCGAGTGTTTGGCAGATGCGGTGTCAGCAAGTCTAACTTGTGTGTGATGTGGAAGTCTAACAAAAGGCTTGGGTCACAAAGGACATTTTCTTAGATTGGTTCAATGAAGTGTTTGGCCCCAGTGTGAAGAAATATCTATTGGACAATAATTTGCCACTTAAGTGCCTCCTGATAATGGACAATGCTCCTTGTCATCCTCCAAACTTGGTAGAGAAAATTGTGGAGGAGTTTAAATTCATCAAAGTGAAGTTCTTGCCCCCTAATACCACTCCTCTCCTCCAGCCCATGGACCAGCAGGTCATTTCCAACTTTAAAAAACTCTATACCAAAGCAATGTTTCAAAAGTGCTTTGATGTGACCACAGACATGAACATAACCCTAAGAGAATTTTGGAAAACATTTCCATATGCTGCATTGTGTACACCTTATAGGTAAGGCTTGGGAGGGAGTGACTACCAGGACTTTGAACTCTGCCTGAGAAAATTGTGGCCAGACTGTGTCCTAGAGAGGGATTTTGAAGGTTTTGGGGCTGAGCCTCAGAACCCTGAGCCTGAGCCTGAGCCTGTTTTGGAAGAAATTGTGGAATTGGGCAAGTCTTTGGGGTTAGAGGTGAGTGGTGACGATGTGGAACAGTTGGTGGAGGAGCACAAGGAAGAGCTAACCACTGAAGATCTGCAAGAGCTTCAACAGCAACTGGAACAAGAGAGCAGAGGTCAGGACAATGGTTCAGAGGAGGAGGTGGAGGTGGAACAAAAATGGAAGAATGTGCCTTCTTCAAGGATTAGGAGATCTGTGCCAAATGGAGTGATGTGCAAGCATTTATGGATGAATATCACCCTAACCATGCTGTTGCAGGCCGTGCTGGCAACCTGTACAATGACACAGTGGTGTTCATTTCAGGGATGTGTTAAAGAATCGCCAGACACAGATCTCCCTGGACAAATTTGTTGTTAGAAAGAGGTCTAGTGACTCTCAAGCTGGTCCTAGTGGCATTCAAAGAAAAAGGGAAGTAACCCCAGAAAAGAACTTACCACCTGCAGTGTTAATGGAAGGATTCCCCTTCCAAACACTAGCATATTACTCCACCTTCTCCTCCTCCCGTCCTCCACACATCAACAACTCTTCAATAAATGTAAGTGACATGTTATTGTAAAATATTTGCATGTATTTATGTATTCTTTATTCAATTATGTATTATTTAATGTCCAAAAGTTCTAAAAAATATTTTATTTAACTACTTTTGGAAGTCTTGGACGGATTAAATTTATTTCCATTATTTCTTATGGGGAAAATTGATTCGTTTTACGATTGTTTCGCTTTAAAATATGCCCTCTCTGACGGATTAATATCGTAAGTCGGGGTACCACTGTACTTGCCCAATGGTGGTAACTGGGTTCGTAAAAAGATCAGTGGGTGTGCCAGGGTGAGTCGAGGGTTTCTCAAGAGAAAAAAAAAAGGGTCACAGGAGGAAGCAAATTGTGGATATTACAATTTATGATTAAGGTCTTTCTTCCTTAAAAAAGGAGGGAAAGGGGCAAAGAAGGGCAGCTCCGAGGAGAAAATGAGAGATCATATATCCTTGTGTCCAAGTGTGCCACCAGTGCAACTAGTGGTGCCAATGCTGCATTAAAACTGTTCCTTACCCTTCCCTATCCTTCTTGCCAGTAAACCGCCAATCCAGGATGGCATTTTCACTTCTGTTGCCACCTCCCACAACTGACAAGCAGCCTCCAGGAATATTCATGTCACCCAAGGATACAGGAAGCTACCCACCAAAACTCTGGAGGGCAGCTTGGCACATTCCTAAATCCAATTATCATGGCAAACACCACTTCCACCACCACTGAGGGCCTCAAGAGAATGGGATGGAAGAGGAGAGAGAAGAGGGAGGGGAGGGGATTTGGAGAAGAAAGGGGAGAGAGATGGGGGAAGGGGAGGGGAGAGGAGAGAAGAAATTAGATTTGATCCAAAGGAGACAAAAGGCTTAGTTCCTTGGATTGAGAGCCTCTTCACCTCAACAAGGCTGCCTTGAAGTAGAGTTGGCATTTTGGGAGAATTTCAGGAAGTCGGCACCACTGACGTCCAATGTTTTCAACGAGTTTAGAATTGCATTTATGCATTTGTTTAATACCACAAATAATGATCATTAAGAACTCTCCAAGACAACTGAATTAATACCCCCCAAAATCTGTTTGACTTGTGTGATATTTGCCTTACTGATTTTCCCCTTTTAACACATTTTAATGGGAAAGGTCTGAATTACTGTAGTTCCAGGAGGGCTAATAAATCAAGTCCCACCTGCCCTACCCATAAAAATTCTACATACTCTTTCTCTGTTTTCCCAAAAAAATAATATCTACTTTAAATAAAATAGCTTAAGTACCTGATGTAAAGGGTAATGTTGCAAATACAGTGGAACCCCGGTTTATGTTGACCTCCAAACTCGAACAATTTGTGTAAGTGCTTTTGTAAGTGTATTTTTGGGGGTCTAAAAGGACTAATCTAATTTACATTATTCCTTATGGGAATAAATTCGTTTGGTAACTGCACTTGAACAGCATTCTGGAACGAATTAATAACGTAAACCAGGGGTCCACTGTAGTCCCATGTGACAGAGCACTGTGGGGTGACTACTGTTCTCTATGTAGGCAAATTCAAGGAATGAGGCACAAACACACTTTTTTCTTTTTACAATGGCCATTACCCACCAAAGAAGGATGACCCAAAGAAGAAATGACATTTGCTACTGCTTATTCAACTGTTCTCTTGCCACAAATGTGCAGACCAAATGACTCTTGAGTTGCAACATCCCCACTTATTTGAGTGCATTTTAGTGTTTAAATGGAAATTCACAAGGAAATATTGCTAAATAAAGGCAGCTACATACATTTGGAATAAGGAATATTTATGTGTAAAATTTTATTAAAATTTGGGAAAAAATGAATAACTAGAGGGACATGATCAGGACATAGAAAATGAAAGGGAATAGAGTAGATTAGCTTGGATCTGACCAGGAATGTAACAAGAACAAAAGGATATGGTTGAAAGTTATATATGTAAAGAAGCCATACGAATACAGTGGACCCTTGGTTTTCGTTCACCTCCAAACTCAAACAATTATGTAAGTTTTTTTTTTTCAACAAGTCGGCCGTCTCCCACCGAGGCAGGGTGACCCAAAAAGAAAGAAAATCCCCAAAAAGAAAATACTTTCATCATCATTCAACACTTTCACCACACTCATACATAATCACTGTCTTTGCAGAGAAGCTCAGATACGACAGCTGAGAAAAGTCCCTCCCAGCTGTCACTATCTCAGACCCCTCCTTTAAAGTGCAGGCATTGTACTTCCCATTTCCAGGACTCAAGTCCAACTAAATCAATTAACTGGTTTCCCTGAATCCCTTAACAAAATGTTACCCTGCTCACACTCCAACAGATCGTCATGTCCCAAAAACCATTCGTCTCCATTCACTCCTATCTAACACGCTCACACATGCTTGCTGGAAGTCCAAGCACCTCGCCCACAAAACCTCCTTTACCCCTTCCCTCCAACCCTTTTTCTAGGACGACCCCTACCCCGCCTTCCTTCCCTACAGATTTATACGCCTCCAAGTCATTCTACTTTGATCCATTCTCTCTAAATGACCAAACCACCTCAACAACCCCTCTTCAGCCCTCTGACAAATACTTTTAGTAACTCCACACCTTCTCCTAATTTCCACATTCCGAATTTTCTGCATAATATTTACACCACACATTGCCCTTAGACAGGACATCTCCACTGCCTCCAGCCTCCTCCTCGCTGCAGCATTTGCAACCCATGCTTCACACCCATATAAGAGTGTTGGTACCACAATACTTTCGTACATTCCCTTCTTTGCCTCCATGGATAACGTTTTTGTCTCCACAGATACCTCAATGCACCACTCACCTTTTTTTCCTTCATCAATTCTATGGTTAACCTCATCCTTCATAAACCCATCCGCTGACACATCAACTCCCAAATATCTGAAAACATTTACTTCTTCCATAATCCCTATCTCTAATGTGATATCCAATTTTTCTTTATTTAAATCGTTTGATACCCTCATCACCTTACTCTTATCTATGTTCACTTTTAACTTTCTACCTTTACACACTCTCCCAAACTCTTCCACTAACCTTTGCAACTTTTCTTTAGAATCTCCCATAAGCACAGTATCATCAGCAAAAAGTAACTGTGTCAACTCCCATTTTGCATTTAATTCTCCATAATTTAATCCCACCCCTCTCCCCAACACCCTAGCATTTACTTCTTTTTCAACCCCATCTATAAATATATTAAACAACCATGGTGACATTACACATCCCTGTCTAAGACCTACTTTTACCGGGAAGTAATCTCCCTCTCTCCTACACACCCTAACCTGAGCCTCACTATCCTCATAAAAACTCTTTACAGCCTTCAGTAACTTACTACCTATTCCATACACTTGCAACATTTGCCACATTGCTCCCCTATCCACTCTATCATATGCCTTTTCTAAATCCATAAATGCAATAAAAACTTCTCTAACTTTATCTAAATACTGTTCACATATATGCTTCACTGTAAACACTTGATCTACACATCCCCTACCCACTCTAAAGCCTCCTTGCTCATCTGCAATCCTACTCTCTGTCTTACCTCTAATTCTTTCAATAATAACCCTGCCATACACTTTACCTGGTATACTCAGTAAACTTATTCCCCTATAATTTTTACACTCTTTTATTCCCCTTCCCTTTATATAAAGGAACTATACATGCTCTCTGCCAATCCCTAGGTACCTTCCCTCTTTCATACATTTATTAAACAAAAATACCAATTACTCCAGCACTATATCCCCCCCTGCTTTTAACATTTCTGTCATGATTCCATCAATTCCAGCTGCTTTAACCCCTTTCATTCTACGTAATGCCTCACGCACCTCCCCCACACTCACATCCTGCTCTTCTTCACTCCTAAACGATGTTGTACCTCCTGGCCAGTGCATGAAATTACCGCCTCCCTTTTTTCATCGACATTTAAAAGTTCCTCAAAATATTCCCGCCATCTACCCAATATCTCCAGCTCCCCATCTACTAACTCCCCTACTCTGTTTTTAACTGACAAATCCATTCGTTCCCTAGGCTTTCTTACCTTGTTTATCTCACTCCAAAAATTTTCTTGTTTTCAGCAAAATTTCTTGACAGAGCCTCTCCCA